>WSYH01014159.1:0-15971 GCA_036426205.1 Ascaphus truei
TGTAACACCTTTACCAGGGATCACTATCACCAGGTCTGCGTTGACACGGGAGACCGGAACGTGTAACACCTTTAACAGGGATCACTATCACCAGGTCTGCGGTGACACTGGAGACTGGGAACGTGTAACACCTTTACCAGGGATCACTATCACCAGGTCTGCGGTGACACGGGAGACCGGGAACGTGTAACACCTTTACCAGGGATCACTATCACCAGGTCTGCGGTGACACGGGAGACCGGGAACGTGTAACACCTTTACCAGGGATCACTATCACCAGGTCTGCGGTGACACGGGAGCCCTGGAACGTTTAACACCTTTACCAGGGATCACCAGGTCTGTGGTGACAAGGGAGACCAGGAATGTGTAACACCTTTACCAGGGATCACTATCACCAGGTCTGAGGTGACACGGGAGACCAGGAACGTGTAACACCTTTACCACGGATCACTATCACCAGGTCTGCGGTGACACGGGAGCCGGGAACGTGTAACACCTTTACCAGGGATCACTATCACCAGGTCTGCGGTGACACGGAGACCAGGAACGTGTAACACCTTTACCAGGGATCACTATCACCAGGTCTGAGGTGACACGGGAGACTGGGAACGTGTAACACCTTTACCAGGGATCACTATCACCAGGTCTGCGGTGACACAGGAGACCAGGAACGTGTAACACCTTTACCAGGGATCACTATCACCAGGTCTGCAGTGCCAAGAGGACACACCGGGAACTGTGGTAACACCTTTACCAGGATCACTATCACCAGGTCTGCGGTGACACGAGACGCGGAACGTGTACACCTTTACAGGGTCATTCCACCGAGGTCTGCGGTGTCACGGGAGACCGGGAACGTGTAACACCTTTACCAGGGATCACTATCACCAGGTCTCGTGACACGGGAGACCGGGAACGGTGTAACACTTTACCAGGGATCACTATCACCAGTCCTGCGGTACACGGGAACCGGGAACTGTAACACCTTTACCGGGATCACTATCACCAGGTCTGCGGTGACACGGGAGACCGGGAACGTGTAACACCTTTACCAGGGATCACTATCACCAGCTTCTCCTGCACTTCCCTGCCAAGCACTCTGCTATTCCGAGCCGAGCACTTTTGAAAAGTCCGTCACGCGCTTTACCGGAGCAAGCCTCTAGATGTTCCGGTGCTCTGATCTAGCTGTCTCCTTACATAGCCCTCGCTGGCTATCCTTAACATGGAGCAAGGAGCGGCGACCAATCAGAACATGGATTCTACACTAGCGGCCAATCACAAGCCGGAGGCTCGTCCTTCTCACCAATCAGAGGAGGGGGCGTGCTTAGGTTCTCAGGACCTCCCTGTGATGACGAAGATGCCGGCAAGTGGGAAATATGAACTGGCCAATGGAAATCGCACCTACGAGCTCTGTCTCGACCACGACTTCCCCCAGCCAGCCCCTTACTGCCCTCTGGGTAGGCACCACAGAGTCTGGATAGAACAACGGGTCTCACCCGCTGACAGCCCATCCGCAGACCTGATTGCCGCCCTTCCCCACCTGCCAGATGGTCAGACACCTAGCTGCTCCCAGCCTCTGCCTTTGTTCCACAATCTCATTGCAGGCACCTCGGCTAATTTCATTACCGGGGCTGCCTCTATAGAGATGAATACACAATACATTGCATTACATTTCTAAAACTTGGGTTCTAAAACTTGTCCCTTTTGCCCCCCAATATCCCCTATTAGGGTCACAATCCCAAGTTCTGAGTTTTCTACCTACAGTAGTTCCTCCCAATGGGTCAAAACACACATATGTTACCCTGCTTAGGAGCTCACATAGGCGGCCAGGGAAACATGGTTTTAAGGGGTTACAACATACACAGAAACCTTTATTCACCTTTATTTTGTGAGGCCAGCTACCCCTACCTACATGCGGTATCATAACCTCCGCGCCTGAGAGACAGCGAGAGACCTGCGTCACTGTGGCGATCGCGTTAGAACTTAGATCTGACATCGCACTGTGACTCTGCATCAATCCGCACGTTACCGTCTCAGTACTGAGCTCCATGCGCGATCTTCCAGTACAGACCGTTCAGAAATCATTAGCAGCATGTCGGTAAGAATGATACCTCGCTGCTCTGCTACTGTCTCATACAACATGCCACATAACCGTGTGAGAGAGGCTACAGAATGTCACTTCTATCTGGACTCTATAAAGCAGAATGAAAGACTGTTCATGGTCCCAAGGCTCAACAAAGTATCCGGCCACTCCTCCTTCTCTTACCGTGCACGCCAAAACTGGAACAACCTCACGGAGACTCTCGCAGCCGCCACCAGTCTAAGTTCTTTCATAACTAAAGCTGTCTCACATTTTAATCTGGTCTGTAACTGTTACATACGCCCATAATATATATTATCTCTTACTGTGCATGTAATTTCTTGTACAGTGGCGGCCGCCTTTAGTCTCCTGCGGCCGCCACCGCGGGATTTTTAAAAACGCGGGCAGATGCAGCAGTTTTTTCTCTGGTTTCGGCGCCGCGGGCGCTTTCAATGTTAAGCGCCATTAGCGCTAAACGGGAAGTGCGGCTGACACGCGACCAAGTCCGTTAGAAACGGAAAACGTCCCCAAATTTTTATGGGGATGTTGGAGGTTTAAGGGGGCCGTGACAGTATATAATGTATACCCTGCTCACTTATGTAACTGTATTTGTAACCATGTATTATTTGTCATTTTACCTCTGTGCCCAGGACATACGTGAAAACGAGAGGTAACTCTCAATGTATTACTTCCTGGTAACACATTTTATAAATAAATAAATAAAATCCCAGCAATATCGTACATGTGTTTTTTTTTTTTTAATATGAATCAGTTCTGTAGTATTAAATATTACTACTTTTTTTATTCAACTCTTAATGCCATTTTTAATGAGTTTTAATATACTGAGCATCCTTTGATTTCTATAGCAGGTTTAATCCCACTTCTCCAGCAGTGTAAGTTCTTTGTAACACTTTCCTGTTTGTGGTCATTTGTTGCCAGTGTTCCCAGTAGTTTGAGCTGCAAACTATAATAATCGATAATGTTACCTTAGAAATATTAGGATGCATTGTAGCTGCTGAGTTGCACTGACTGAAGGATTGATTGAAACAGAAAGGCGCCCATTTACTGATCCCTGGGAAGCAGGATCTTTGCTGATTGATCACGGGAGAATGAATCGATCGGCAGCTTAGGTAATTAGATTTCAATAAAGGTAATCAAAGCCTGCATATATTGAAATAAATAAATAAATATATATATATATATATATATATATATAATTTTTGTTAAAGTGCCACTGATTACATCATTAAAGTCCCCAGTCAGATAAGCACCTTGCTAAATCCTTCTCAGCTCCCGAGGTGGCTCATGAAAGAAGCTACGGGACTGACCGTGCTAAAAGAAGGAACATTTCTGGTATCGAAAGGCAAAATCTCATGGGACAGCCAATCTTAAATCTGACCTACCGTACACAAGGGACTTAGGAGGGTTTTTTTTATCACACGCAGAAGTATATACATAAAAAAAATTGTATCTTTCAACTCAAATGGAAGATCTTACCAGGAAATCTCTGCCTACTCTGCGGTAACACTGCAGGCTCTCCTTTCTGTGCTAATTATCTTATTATGCAAGTTTATAGTGCCACGTGAAAAGGGAAACAGATATAACACAGGGACTCCCCAGATGTGGCTTCAGATGCAGAGTCACACTTCTATTTGACTCAAATTCAATTGAGCTTGGAGTCCTTGAGCAACTCGCCCATCCCTAGTTACCTCCCCAAACGAACAGCAGGAAGATGTTCAGAGGTACAATTGGAAAAAAAGCAAGAAAAATAACTGCTCTAAATGACAGTAACCTGTGTGCACCCCAATGCTCTGCTAAGAGGTAACAATGTGGCACCCCAACCGCTGGGGTGTAGGTGGAGTGGGGAGGGGTGTAATTACTTGCAGGTGATGTGTTGTCTCCTGGGTTGCAGGGTTGGGTATATCAACTCATAGGTGCATATGACAATATCCCTTACTGCAATATATTGAATAGATGACATGAACCAGAATTAATACTTTACCACAAGGGTAGTGGAACCAAAATGAACCTTAATTCAAAATAGTTAACCCACTAGTTGGTCACAGCAAAGAATCTCTGCTGTAACTTGGGGAGAGAAAATTGTAACGGTACTGTGTTGCAAAAGTCCTTATTAACAGTCCAATAAGCGTGTTTGCTTTCAATGCTGCCCCAGTAACAGGATAACCAATCCTCCAGCAAAGTGCCTCAAAAAGAAAGAAAGGACGCAAATACAGATGCAACTGCCGGTTGTCGAACGCATCCCGGGGCAAAAGCGCAGCCATTTCTCGTCACATATTCAATGTAAAGTCGTACTTTACTCCATGCCATGCCTTTTCTCCCCAAACCCCCAAAAACTCAGGATTTCATAATGTAAGGTGTGATTATTAATATTGAATATTGTCTCTTTCCTTAGAGGCCAAGACGTCCAAGAGCCTGCCAATTCGGCGAAAAATAAAAGAACATTTTAAATTTGGAAAAAGAGACTTTGAATTTTTGTATTATTCATTTTTACTTTATTATTGTGTACAAATAAAACAATTCATTCTCTAAAAAAAACCTTTTTGGTGTGTTCACGTTTTTACTCTTTAGATTTCAATTAATTACACTTGAAGTACATAGAGTACTAAACATCTGTGTGATATCGGATTGTGCACACATGAATGGGAATAAGTCACAGGTTGCATTGCAATTAGATTTTTAAGACACAATAACTCGCGATTGTCAACTTGAGTATCTGGCCGGTATTGCAGACAACGCAAAATTTCAGTTTCTGCACTCTTTCAAACCACAGTAAAATCACAGCTTAATTGCGTGAAAATTTTCAGAAATCTAATGGCAGGACTAGGCACGCCTCAGGTTGCAGCGCGGCATGTGGTCGACAACCGGCAGTTGCAGCTGTAGTAGCAAACACACAAACTTTATAAGGGTAAATACTCAATGCAAGAATTACAGGAAATAAATAAAAGCAGGGTAATTTCCTGTATTGGATAGTAGCTTCTGCTGTGCCCGATTAGGGAATTCCCTTGTATCTGTCTCTAATGTCCACTGAGGCATCCTGGAGTCGGAGGAGAGGGGGAGCCGATGTCACCACCTAGATGTTTTTCCTTTCACTGGAGTGATGGCCCTCTGGGTGGTAGCCTCAGGGGGTCCCCATTCTCCACCGTTTCCGGAAGTGACGTCAGAGCGTGATGACCCAGATGTGAAAGTATCCTGTTCTCTGGATAGGGAATCCCTGGGCCTGCAGCTGCTGTTCTCCAGTTATGCTGGCAGAGCTCCGTGAGTTCACGAGTTACCTCTGTGCAGTTTAGGGAGTCCACAGGCTAGGCAACAAGAGAATATTCATGCTATCTGGTGACTTCAATAATCCTACACTATATGTTATGTGTTTCGCCACTAGGTGGCTTCCTCAGGGATATCACAGGAGGTAGATAGGCCCCAAATAAATGCACTAGGACTGCAATGCCACTCAATACGATTGGTGAATGTGATTTGCAGTGAATTAACCCTGTGTGTTCCTGGTCCAGGGTTAAACCATTCTAGAACTTGTGTGTTTCTGGCTGTATCCACCTCCTGTGGTGGTAAAGTGGTTTATGTCATAGACGTGGAGGTTTAGATAACACATGTTGCATCAAGATCAAAATTACAAACCTGGCAGATGTCTTTATTAAGGAAATTTTTCGTCTTTATGGGATTCCACAGGTCATAGTTTCTGATCGAGGTCACAATTCATTTCTCAGTTTTGGCGCTCTTTCTCTCACCAATTAGGGATCTCACTTAATATCTCCTTGGGCTACCCTCCCCAGACCTACGCTCAGACAGAGCAAACCAACCAGTCACTAGAGCAGTACATTCGATGTTTTGTCTCAGACACCCAGGATGACTTGACTGACCTTCTGCCCTGTGCCGAGTTTGTGCACAATAATCTGCGCAGTGAATCCACTATGGCGTTGCCCTTCTTCGTCAACTATGGGTTTCACCCATCTCTTCTTCCCATCGCTACACCCAGATCTGGGGTGCCGGCAGCAGACAACAGACTACATTGGTTACAGAACTCTTGGAAGAGAATTCAAGAGAATCTTAGGAGGGCAACTTCCAGACAGAAGATGCAAGCAGATCGCCATCGACCAAAGATTCCAGAACACAGCCCGGGAGACAAGGTGTGGCTATCTTCAAAAAACATTCACCTCAAGGTCCCTACTCTCAAATTGGGAATTCCATCGGTGTTCCACACCTCACTGCTTAAACCGGTTATCCAGGACCCTTGTTCCCCCGCCTTGCCCTTGTCTCCAGGACCTCTCCTCATGGAGGGCCAACAGGAGTTCGAGGTGCAATCCGTGTTGGACTCCAGGATCACCAGAGGAGCTCTTCAATACCTGGTACACTGGAAAGGGTTTGGACCAGAAGAACGTTCCTGGATACCTCCCCGTCTACATGCCCCCGGCTCGTCCGGCTCTTCCACTCAAGATACCCGCACAAGCCTTCCTTGAGACGTCCGGAGGTCGCTCCTGAGGGGGGGGGGGGCTGTCACACGTGGATCCTGCGCTGGAGATAATAACATCCCTGCTGGTCCCGCCTCAAGGCTACGCGCATGGGGTGATGTCATCGGCATGCAGCACGCGCACACTATGCGCGGTCAGCACGGGAATCATCTCCTGGCTTCAGGGCTATTCCCCACACATCCTACCAGCCAATCTCAGCGAGGAATACTGGTGAGTCTCATCCCAGCCTGCAGCTCATTGGACCATCTCCTTTTATATGCTCAGCCAGCCCTCTGGCAAATTGGCTGAGCATAACACTTCATCTGTGCGAAGTGCTGACTGTAATTCCTGCCTCCTTGCATATTGAACCCGTGTCTTGTACCCACATCCTGTTTTGTCTGACCTTGGCTTTCTCTGGACTTCGATCTTCTCTACTCCTGACCCAGGCTTACCAACGATGATCTGCACCTCTCCAACACCGACCCCGGCAAGTACCCTTGATGATCCGCAACTCTCCAACCCAACACTCGGCAAGTATCTGCTACCAATCTGACCTCTCCAACCCCAACCCAGCTACCACGACCAATCTACACTTCGGACGCGCCCTAACAGCTGGAGGTTGGTGTATTGTCAATCCCTCGGCAACGCCCTGTTTGTGGTGAGCACTCCATTACACTTGCCAAGTTATAAAATTGATACATAAAATAAAAAATACATCTATTCAGAGGCACAACATTGCCAATAGCTGCTGGCGGTGTAAAATTTCCAACAACAGTTGCATAGTAAAAGTCTAGCCGTTTACAACCAAGAAGATATACGTAGGTATATCAAAAGTCTGCCTGATTCTGTTTGAGTTGTTAAAATGTATCAACTCAAATCTAAACAACCACTTTGTGGTTTCATAATCAAAAGATTCTACTTCCCCTTCGTTCATTCCTGGAAAAAATAAAGTGAAGCTGCACCAACACTTTAGAATGTTTTTGTTCTGTTTTTATATGTATGGTGTCTGAAGTCACGCGACTGCTGGAGGACCCGGACTCCTATATAGTGCTAAGTTCAGACCCCATCTTTGCATTCCAGGAAAAACTCAGAGGCCTCCGGAAAGAAGGTCTTCATAATATTGTAATTAATAATTCGGAACAAAAATGTCTGCATGTATTACAACCCCGAACTCCAATGTTGTATCATCTACCTAAAATACATAAAGGCTTGGTAGACCCACCTGGGAGACCAATAGTATCAGGAATCAATTCAGTCATGGCCAAACTCTCAGAATATATAGTCAATGCTAATGGAATACACTCAATAGTACCAAAACTACAGGCTGCTGCTGGTGAGAGTCAGAGACAAGCAAGGAAACATTGAAGACTCCTCATGGTATTCAAAATCCTATACCCATCTGGATAGCACTGATGGAAAACAAGAAGGGGGAATGGGTGTAGGGGGGCGGCCGATGTATGCCGCAATGCTCAGTTGGCTCACCAAACCTCCGGTGGCTTCTACTGCGGCTGGCTGAAACCCCCAAATCCACTCCTCTGATTCGAGCGCTTGCAGTAGTCCGTAGCACGGGTTTCCGGGTATGACATCACTTCTGGACGTGACGCGATGGCGTGGTAACCCTTCCTGGCCTGGCTGGTGCTACGGACCACTGTGAATCAACATTGTTCTGTGATGTGATTTGGAGTCAGCCCTGTAAAGTGTAAATTGGATTATGTGATTGTATGTGTTAATTTCTATGGGGGCAGACTCGGTAATTTAATCGAGCTGCTTGAATAGGATTAGTTCGAGAAGCCTTAGTTCAAACGAATTCTGGAAGAGGGGTGCAATCCTTGGTTACGATGTGTTAACCCCTCGCACTCCGAAACTCCGCTGAAGCTGGAACGGACCTTGGTTGAATCTTAAGACGTTTCTTAGATGAATTTTAGGCTTATAGGTTTAGGACTCCTATCTTTAACCTGTACAGCCAATCCCCCCGTGGGAACAGCTTTTTCCATCTATCCCAGACTTGCCAGTAGCTCATAAACCTGGCAGAGGTGGCTTCCCAGTCTGTTAAGGGCATGCGCTAACTTAACACCTATGCCGCTTAGCATACGGGACCCAACCCCTTACCTGGCGACAGTAAGTCTGGGCGTCAGACACCATTTGTTAATAGCCCGCACTTTACACTGGTACAGGGTACTTTACTGTATCCCACCATCCCTAACACTTAAAGGTCTCTGAGGCTTTCAACTCCGGACTCCACTAGGCATGGGGGCGGCAGCCCAGCAGGATGCCCTTTGAAGTACGGAGTTGGAAATCCCTCAGCTCATTTTTCCCAAACATATGCGCATGTTAATGGATTCACTGCCAGGCTGACAGGAAAGGGTTCCTGTCTTCATATTTTAAAAGACATAAAACAAGGCTTATTCTCATATGTGGCTTCTATATGAGGTGGTGGTATTATAACAACATGTATGTGTATGATTATTTCTTAGCTATCTGCATTTCAAAAATTAGAGTGCTAGCTCACTCCTAATGCAAGTTAGCCCCTTAATTGAATGGGCTCTGTAATGTGGTCTGCGGGTTGACTTATAATCGTTCTGCAGTGAGAAGCTGGCATACAATGTTGCATTGCTTGTTGGGATCAATAACCGCAGAAATACTTTGCCAATTTACCTTAATTGGTTAACGAGACCGCAGGATACATTGTTGCAATCCGCCACTTCAACAAGACTGCAAGCTACTTATCCACTTGAGTGTGTGGTTAAGGCTTTTCCTGAGCGGTTTGCGGTTTAGAAAGTGATTCAGGGCTGCAATGAAGCCGCTCACCACCGGCACGCTTATTCAATTAACTCTTTCCAAAGCGCTAGAAGCCCCCTTTGCTTAGCGGGCACATTCTACACAATACTCTCTTTAGAGTCAAAGATTGCTGATCTGAAGAGGCAACTTGCAATATTGAGGGACAATGGCAATCTTGAAAGGGAATTAGAGCTCACTGAGCAGGCCCTTGCTTCGACTAGTGGTGCAGATGGTGGCGCTGTTAGTGAGGAACAGGTAGGTAGCTTAGTTTCTGTTAGTGAGGAGCAGGTAGGTAGCTGGGTGACAGTTAGAAGGGGAAGCAGGGGCAATAGGGAGAGGCAGGTCGTTTCTGAGCTGACACATCCCAATAGATTTGCTATGTTGAGTGAAGATATTGGGAATGTTGGGGCAGAAATAGCAAGGCTGGGGGAGACTAATTCTTCTAGCAGCCAGGGGAATAGTTCTTCCAGCACAGTTGGGACTCAGGATGCTCAGATACAAAGAAAGATTGTGGTGGTAGGGGACTCCATTATTAGGAAGGTAGATAGGGCAATCTGTTGCCGGGACCGCATGAACCGAACAGTTTGTCTCCCGGGTGCTCAGGTTCAGCACATTGCGGATCGGGTAGACAGATTGTTGAGGGGGCTGGGATTGACCCGGCGGTCTTGGTACATGTTGGCACCAATGACAAAGTTAGAGAAAATGGAGGGTCCTAAAAAATGATTACAGGGATCTAGGCCAAAAGCTTAAGGCAAGGACCTCCAAGGTAGTATTTTCTGAAATACTACCAGTGCCATGCGCTACCGCAGGGAGACAGTCAGAGATCAGGGAGGTTAATGCATGGCTAAGAAAGTGGTGTAGGAAGGAGGGGTTTGGGGTTTTAGAGCACTGGGACTCCTTTTCTGAGAGGTGCCATCTATATTCTAGGGACGGATTGCATCTCAATGACGAGGGATCTTCTGTGCTAGGGGGGAGAATGCTAAAAAGGATGGAGGAGATTTTAAACTAGGATGGAGGGGGGAGGGGAATGAAACAGATAATGAACTAAATGGAATAGATGAGGATACAAGGTGGTATGGAGGTAGAATGGGGGCAAGTGCAAGTTTGACAAGCAGTGAGATACCCATAGTAAATAGAGATAATACTAGAAAACTTCTAAAGACTAAACCAAGTGGGAGCATAAAGGAAGGAGCAGATAAGAAAATAGTACAGGCTGAAAAAAAACTTAAATGCATGCTTGCTAATGCAAGAAGCCTGACAGATAAAATGGAGGAGCTTGAATTAATAGCTACAAGGGATATCATAGGCATTACTGAAACATGGTGGGATGAAACTCATGACTGGACAGTTAATTTAGAGGGTTATTCTCTTTTTCGGAAGGATCGAAGAAATAGAAGGGGAGGTGGAGTATGTCTATATGTTAAACCGGATCTAAAACCTATTATAAGGGATGATGTCTATGAAGGGAATGATGAAAATGTAGAGACCTTGTGGATAGAAATTAGCAGTGGAGGTAAAAGTATAAAGAAAATGTTTGTGGGAATATGCTATGAACCACCAAATATCTGTAAGATTGAGGAAGCTAAAATACTTTTGCAAATGGAGAAGGCATCAAAACTGGGTCATGTTTGCATAATGGGGATTTTAATTATCCATACATAGACTGGGGCAATGAGATTAGCGTTACAACAAAAGGAAACAGGTTTTTGGGGGTGCTTAAAGATAATTATATGACCCAAATTATTGAGGAACCAACCAGGAGAGGGGCAGTTCTGGATTTGGTCATATCAAACAATGTAGAAGTAATAACAAATATTCAAGTCCTGGAACATTTGGGTAACAGTGATCATAACATAGTCTCATTTGAAATAAATTATCAAAAAACAGATTACTTGGGTTCAACAAAGACCTTCAACTTTAGAAAGGCAGATTTTAATAAACTGAGGTCTAATCTAGTAGTAATACAATGGGATGATGTTTTTGCAGGGAAAAATGTAGAAGATAAATGGGCAGTCTTTAAAACGTTGTTAGAAAAGCACACTTATCAGTGTATACCCTTGGGTAATAAGTATAAAAGAAATAAGTCTAAACCAATGTGGCTATATAAACAGGTAGGGGAGAATATGGACAAGAAGAGGAAGGCGTTTAGATTCTTCAAGTCAGAAGGGACAGAAACATTGTATCAGAATTATAAGGAATGTGAAAACAAAGAAAAACCTGGCGCCAAAAGTTCATTGGATAATCCTGTACTCCTCAGGGGATCAGCACACTTGCTTGACAGGCCATATAGGGGAAAAAACACAAACAGACACAGATCATAGTGCAACACTGTAGGGTTAAAACAGTATTACGCATTTACATCCCGGGCAACGCCGGGTCTCTCAGCTAGTATATATATATATATATATTATACAAGATAGGCAACATTTTAAAAGGTCTCAAATGGGGTTCGCAATGCTCTGCCTGAAGCAGCTGACACTTGTGATGTGTCTGACGCGTTTCGTGACGTCACAGTCACTTCATCCTAGTGTCCTCAGAGGAGCTGCACGAGGACACCTCATCCAGCACCATTAATTTGCAGGATTTATTATCCATTTATATATATGGGTGCTTTCTATTGACTTCATTCAGCGTTCTGGACTTCCATGTAACTCCTGAGGGGAGTGAGCGCAGTTCGTTATTGTTATATATATACACATCTTTTCAACATTATTATCCAACCTTTACAACAAATAGTCATCTATTGTTCCACCATTTATAAATAATACTACCTATTACGCATTTACATCCCGGGCAACGCCGGGTCTCTCAGCTAGTATTATATATATATCTCAAATATTACTGTATGGTATCTGCATGTCTTAGACAGGTCTGCAACCCCGCCTTTCACCATTATCACACAGCACTCTGGGAAATGATACGCAAATGAGCACACAGTGCCACCTTTTGCTTCAAAACCATTAACACTAGAGAGAGTGCAGAGAAGAGCCACCAAATGAATAAAGGGGATGGACATTCTAACTTATGAGGAGAGGCTAGCTAAATTAGATTTATTTACATTAGAAAAGAGGCATCTAAGAGGGGATATGATAACTATATACAAATATATTGAAGGACAATACAAGGATCTTTCAAAAGAACTATTCATCCCACGGGCAGTACAAAGGACTCGGGGCCATCCCTTAAGGTTGGGGAAAAGGAAATTTCACCAGCAACAAAGGAAAGGGTTCTTTACTGTAAGGGCAGTTAAAATGTGGAATTTATTACCCATGGAGACTGTGATGGCAGATACAATAGATTTGTTCAAAAAAAGGTTGGACATCTTTTTAGATGGGAAAAGTATACAGGGATATACCAAATAAGTATACATGGGAAGGATGTTGATCCAGGGATTAATCCGATTGCCAATTCTTGGAGTCAGGAAGGAATTAACTTTTCCCCTTAATGGGGTTTTTGTTTGCCTTCGTCTGGATCAATAAGTAAGTATAGATATAGGATATGGTAGCCACAAATGCAGGTGTTCAGTGCACAGCAAAGGAACAGGATACACCGGAACAGCAGCAGTAAAATAAAATTCCTTTATTATAACTTCATGGTGCAGACAGGAATAGGTGCAAAAAAACCTCCTTCTCTTACGCGTTTCACGCCTGTACGGCGCTTCGTCTTTTTTCAACCTCATCTACTATGTATGTAGCTATGTAATACAGTACATATTAACAGGACTGTAGCTAGGTTCTGAGCTGCAGAACTGACACACCATTTCTACGGTATGACTCGGGACATTACAGGTGATATCCAGGGAAAACATGGCATTACGGTGACCCTCCAATTGACCCCTTCATCCCCAACAGGGCTTAGGGGCAACCAGACGGGCATAATACCTTTGTTATTGGTCTGTTTACCCCTTCACCATCACAGTGGTGTATCTCCACACGTGCACCTGCGGTCTACAATATGTGGTGTATCTCCTTACGTGCACCTGCGGCCTACAATACGTGGTGTATCTCCTCACGTGAACCTGCGGTCTACAATATGTGGTATATCTCCTCACGTGTACCTGTGGCCTACAATATGTGGTGTATTTCCTCACGTGCACCTGCGGCCTACAATATATGGCGTATCTCCTCACGTGCACCTGCGGCCTACAATATGCAGCCTTCACCTTGAGAAAGGCAGTATTTGACTGCCGAAACGTTGGACTTTATGGCATATTAAACCTCCTTTTGAGTAAGACCGTGTACCTGCTTCTTCTTCTTTGTACTGGAATATTTGGGACTAAAGGAGCTCCCCAGGACCAGCGCACCGGCAGCTAAGTACCCCACCTCTATTACCATTGATATTGAGTGCGTGTCTCATCCTCTGTCTATGTATCTCCTCACGTGCACCTGCGGCCTACAATATGTGGTGTATCTCCTCACGTGCACCTGCGGCCTACAATATGTGGTGTATCTCCTCACGTGCACCTGCGGCCTACAATATGTGGTGTATCTCCTCACGTGCACCTGCGGCCTACAATAGGTGTGTTTCCCTCACGTGCACCTGCGGCTACAATATGTGGTTGTATCTCCTCACGTGCACCTGCGGCCTACAATATGTGGTGTATCTCCTCATGTGTACCTGTGGCCTATAATATGTGGTGTATTTCCTCACGTGCACCTGCGGCCTACAATATGTGGTGTATCTCCTCACGTGCACCTGCTGCCTATAGTATGTGGTGTATCTTCTCACGCGCACATGCGGCCTACAATATGTGGGCCGGACAAAGAAAACACTACGTGAGAGATTGGTGGAGCACCAGAGGGTTCACAGGCCATGGAGCATCAAGGCACTTTTATACAAGTGTAGCCCATGTCCCCCCCCCAGACACAGATCGTGCCTCGGGTGTATTGAGGGCTGGCTACATGTGTATGGTGGTGCATACCTGCTTGTAACAGGAGGTCCTGAGTCTCCCACGTTGGTGTGGGGGATAACAGGGCCAGGCTTCTGGGGTATATGCCTCCATTCATTAGTGGTTGTGGTGTAGCGCCTCCATCTCCATAAGTCCCAGGGATGTGGGATAGGACCCTTACAGAGAAAACCCTGGTCCCAGGGCAAATGATCCAGCTCTCACACAGTCTCTTTGTGTAAAACAGCAATGTCTTTATTGTCTCTTAGCTCATACACAGCAGCAGTTCATTAGCAGCAGTACTTCCACATATGAACAAGGTCTCTTCCTCCCTCCTTCTCCTCCAGACTGTATCCTGGCAGGATGGTCTGGATGGGGCCTTCATAACCCTGCCTCCACCCCCCAGGGTAGGCCATATGGGTGAGGCTAGATATCCCCCCTCACCCCTGCAGGGTGAGGGGCATTGGTTCACTTGTAGCTGTATCAGCTCTACTCCGATGGGGCTCTGAGCATCTCTTCCACGCACCGTTCTTCCAGTCAGACCCAGAAGTGATGTAATTGCTGCGCCCGCGGAATCCCCATCCACTCCGTGGTCACGCACAGGAAGTGCGTCGAGGACCGGAAGGGGCGGTGGTGGATCATCGAGTCCGCAGACAGGTAAGTAGGCCGCACGCCTCTCCTTCTCATCCTCTGCAGGTTCCGTCTTCGCCTGGCGGGAGTAAGGGGGTGGTGGAGTCTCCTTACCTCTCCGCTGCAGGCTGATGTACTCGGGTCCCTCTGGGTCCGCCTCCGACGCCGCCTCTGCCGTACTGGGAGTCACCACGGACGTGGGACTTCCACAGGCCTCAAGCCGCACCAGCGCTCGCCGTCGGGAGGTGACGGGTCTCGTCTGCTCCATTGCTCCGGTAAGTGGACCGTCATCTTTGTTACAGCTGGGGTGGTTCGCCGGCAAGCGCATCGCCACCGATGAAACGCCATCCTCTTCCTCCGAAGACGACTTGATCGGATTCTCCACAAGGGAGTCACCTGGGTCTTTTGCGGCCCCGCCAGTGGATAGTGGTACGAAACGGGCCCGCTCCGGTACCTCCACTGCGGTCACGCTCTTCTCTGCCGGATCTCCACTCGGCTCTGTAGTTGGCTGGGCCTTTTTTCCCATATCAGCAGTAGTGCAGGGAATTAGGGCAGCTTCGTCCGCTGTCTCCACCACCTCCGTTAGGGTTCCCGGAGAAGCACCCCGTGGGGTCTTTAACATGGGCCATGGCTCGTTAAGCCATAGATAGTACGTGCCACATTGAGGGCATCGTGCTTTGGTGATTGCGGCCGGTCCGGGTGTCCTGCAGTGTACGCACAGGCACCAGAGGTACTCTTGGCCCTCGACCTCCACTACCAGGAAGCCTCCTGGGAATTGGAAGATAGTTGCGCTCAGCTCCGACATGTTTGGTGCAGGGGTTGAACAGTTCAATTTGTTAGCTCCTTGCTCCTCGAATGCCAGACAGAATTGAAGTTCCTCGCTCTCACTTCCTGTCCCTCCCTTCTCGGGGTTGGGCGCTTTCGATTGGCTCTCCTTGAACCCCCTCCCTCTGGTGGAAACAAGAGGAGGGGCACTCCTTCTCTCAGTGTGACGTGGCCTTTTCTGTTGGCCAGTCACAGCACAGGTGGGTGGGCTTTCGGCTTTCGCGCCGCTCCTTTTGCAGGGGATCTGAGTTTGGCGCCAAATCCCTGCACATCTCCCTCCACATTTCTCTCACAG
>WSYH01014160.1:0-15971 GCA_036426205.1 Ascaphus truei
ATCACCGACCTTAATCCGCGCATACTGATCCAGAGTGCGCAGTTCGTAGTCATACGTAGCAGGGTCAGGATTGGAGAAGGCAGCATCGTCTTATTCAAGCAGGAGTTCGGCAACAGGTAGTCAGGAGTTCCCCGCTTCAGCTTAGGAGCGTGAGCGTGGGAATGGTCTCTGCGCAGGGAGCGGGCTCGGCCCATGACGCCAGTCTCAGCAAGGGGAGACAGCAGGCTGGCCAAAGTACACCGCAGGGCAGCGTCGGGAAAAACCAACACTTCAGCACAGAAGTCCAAAGCAGGCCTCTGCGTGGAGAATAGCAGCAGGCCTCAGGAAACAAAGGGTAACCTCTGCTAGGGGAGAATGCAGCAGGTACCAGGAACCTGTGCTGGCTAAACAACGCTTCAACACAGGAGTCAGGAACAGGCCTCTGCGTGGAGAGTAGCAACAGGCCTCAGGATAGTCAGGAAACACAGGCCTCTACGTGGAGAGTAGCAGCAGGCCTCAGGATACTCAGGAAACACAGGCCTCTGCATGAAGATTAGCAGCAGGCCTCAGGATACTCAGGAAACACAGGCCTCTGCATGAAGATTAGCAGTAGGCCTCAGGAACTCAGGAACTACTAATGATAATAAGAGAGGTCAGTACACAAGGAGACAAGCCAGGCGGCTTGTGGCAGAGACAGTAACATCCAGAGAAGGATTATGCTCGGCAGAGAGGGATTATGGGAATGCAATACTTAAAGGCCAGCGGGCCAATCTCAGGAGGAGGGTGTGAGGGCACTGCTCCAATGACTGAGTACAAGGCTAGGTTGCAGTGATAGCCCGCACATCTGCTGTTGATTGCAAAGAGGGAATTTAGTGAGCACAACAGCACCCTGCAAGGCTACGAGAAAAGCCAGGAGTGGAGTACTCACACCATTATACCATTATACCAATACCAATAATTGCCAAGAAGTAAACAGAATTAAATTACCAACAATCAATTAATCCAATGGTCTACTACAACCAATCAAATTGGGGATATAGTTCCCACAATCTGATTGGCTGAAACACCATGTGACGGCAGCCATGCTGCTTTTGATGATGTGATGTTAAAGGGAAAAGACGCACAGCCATTCTGATTGGCTGGCTTAATTTCTTTTACATGACATCACCAAAAAAAAAGGAAAGGCACATGGTTTTCACTGGCCAATCATAGCCATGGGAATCATTTGCCGAAAATGTGACATCATAGGCCTATAAAAGCTAATTTTACGGCATGAAGCCGAGGAGGAAGGCCCTCCTCCTCCAATAGAAGGACAAGGACGTGCCTACTGAAGATGTACAAATGAAGAAGAAGACCCCAGAAGTCCTCCGAAGACCCCGAAATTGGATTACAAATTACAGATAAAGAAAAAGAAAGAATAAAAATACTTTGGATTTTTTTTTACCTGTAGCGTTCCTGTTCGTGGATTGGTTCAAGAGTTTGCCGTGTCCCCAGGAATCGGAGGGTAAAGACATCTAAAGGTAAGTAAAAAAATTGAATGTATGTTATTTTTCTTTTACAGGTTTTTGTTTTTTATTTTAATTGTGATTTAATTTTTTTTAGATGCCCATTCATTGCCACTGTATTTATGTATGTCTCTATGGATATACATACATACAGGGGACAATCAATGGTGTTTTTTGCAAATGCTTGTTTTTATGTATTTCAAATGTATTTTGATTCTTTGTTTAGAAATGTTTGGGCAATTTAATTTTTATTTTTATTTAGTAAGATGTTATTTTTAGTGATGTTTTAAATAGTTTATTTTAGGGTGGTGCTTGCTTTTTAATAGTGGCTTCTTTTGGTAGTTAGATTTTGTCGGATGGTGTTTACTTTGAGCTTTCATTTATTTATGAATGGTTTTGTTTTGGTGTTTTAATTGTGAATTGTGGTGTTTATTTTGGGTTGGATTAATTGATTGTTGGAACTTTAGTTCTGTTTACTTCTTGATTTGTTTTTATTTTCTGATTGTTTGGATGGCATTGGATGTTGTTTGTTATTGTTTATTTTAGGTTGACCATTGACTGGCGTAGTGTTAAATGATGCCCAGATTATATGGGCATCATGTACCCACTGTGCCATTCAATTGTTAAATTGGCATTTGTTATCTATTTAATTGTCTGTGCTGTATTTTATTTTGCTATGTGGTGTGTTTCATTTTGCTATGTGATGTGTTTGATTTGGTTATGTAACGTTTTTGACTTGGGCCTGGTTTTTTAATCCTTCACCATTTCTTGGTATATTGGTAAATCATGCCCATATTAAATGAGCATGATGTACCCACTGTACCAATGAATGGGTGATGGGTGGGAGTAGTTGCCTGGGAAGGGTGGTTAGGCCTCCTGGGTGGGTAGTGGCAGAGGGTGGGTTAACCTCTTAATTACTATAGCGGTTATTAACCACTAAGGTGATTAAGGGGCTCGGGGACATTAGATTGTATTTTGCTGTGTATTCTTTCTGGCTATGGAGGACATGGACCTGCAGTATACTTACGAAGACACCGTTCATATTGCCAGGGGTAAGTAGAACAGTTTTTATTTACTTTATTTATGCTTCATTGGTAATGTTGTGTTTATTAATGGGCAAATAATCTATTATCCATATCTGAATAATAGTTATTTTGCCCATTACTGTACTGTATGTGTTTTGGTGGGGGGTGGGGGTGTATTTATTGAAATGTAGGCCATGTTTTATTTTTTTAAATACAGGAATGATATGCACGCCAGTAGGGACACACCGGAACCACCCAAGGACCCCCGGATGCCAGCAGGGATCACCTGAGGACCCACATACACTTGCAGGGAATAACCAGGGGCCCCACAGCTGTACGGGCCCTTTGGACCCACAGGCACCACCTGAGGGAACCACCCGAGGGCCCCTAGACCCCTGTGGGAACTACCCATGTGCCCCCAGAAACCCGTGGGATGACCAGGGGACCCTCAGACACCCGTGGGGACCACCTGGAGGCCCACGGAACCTTGCATGGACAACCCAAAGCCCCATAGACACCCATGGGCACCCCTCTGGGTGCACTGTGGGGCCTGCAGACACCCGTGGGCACCACGTAGGAACCCCCGTCGGCCTGTGGTATTAATCCTGTGTGTAAAAAAAATGTATATTGGTTTTATGTGGGGGCACAGAGTGGGTGGGTTGTGTATTGTTGTTTATTAAATATTGTAATTGTTTATTGGGGGCCTAGGAGGTGGGTAGTAGGGTTAATGTGTATTTTTTAATTGTGGGAAGCAGGGGTGGGTGAGGGGGGTATTGTCTCCAAGTTTGGGTGTTTAGTCCTAGCGGGTGGGTAGTGGGGGAGGGTGTGTTAAACCCTTAATTACTACAGTGGTTACAAACCACTAAGGTGATTAAGGGGTTAGGGAACATTAGATTTTCTTTTTTTTATTGTTCTGTATTGTTTGTAGCAACGGAGGACATGGTGATGAGGATGAGGACGACCTTCCTCGTGGCAGCCTGGCAGGGGTGAGTGCAACTTTATTTGTGCTGCCTAATGTTGTATTTTAAATTGGTAAATGCACTATTATCCATATCTGGATAATAGTAATTTTGACCATTATTGTACTGTATGTGTTAGGGGCGGGACGGAGGTGGGGAGGTGGGGAGGTGGGTGTATTTATTTAAAAGTATTTATTTATGTTATTATTTTTTTGGGCACAGGATTGGTACCGCAGGCAAGTGAACACCCGTGGGGACCACCCAAGGGCCACCGCCTGCCTATAGCATAATTCCTGTGCAGAAAATTGCCTTAGCGGAGAGTCGCTAAGGTAATGAAGCTGCTTTAATGTATTTTTTTTAAATAGTGTGCGGGGGTAGGGTGTCTCCTGAGCTGAACCGCTTTGATTTCTGGCTCAGGGACCCCCTGCTTCCCGTGTTACAGGCCCCGGTATGGGGCATCGGATGCCAGAGCTGTCAATTTTAAAGCGTCCAGGTTGCTTAACTTCTGACATGTAAATAATGGAGGAGGTACCGGCACCCCATATCTGGACCTGTAACTCAGGAAGCAGAGGGTCCCTGAGCCAGGACAGAGAGAGAGGGTGAGAGACAGAGAGAGAGGGTGAGAGAGAGAGAGGGGGTGAGAGAGAGGGTGAGGGAGAAAGAGGGTGAGGGAGAGAGAGGGTGAGGGAAAGAGAGGGTGAGGGAGAGAGAGGGAGAGAGAGGGTGATAGAGGGTGAGAGAGGGTGAGAGACAGAGGGTGAGAGACAGAGGGTGAGAGACAGAGGGTGAGAGACAGAGGGTGAGAGACAGAGGGTGAGAGACAGAGGGTGAGAGACAGAGGGTGAGAGACAGAGGGTGAGAGACAGATAGAGGGTGAGAGACAGAGAGAGGGTGAGAGACAGAGAGAGGGTGAGAGAGGGTGAGAGAGGGTGAGAGAGGGTGAGAGAGGGTGAGAGAGGGTGAGAGAGGGTGAGAGAGGGTGAGAGAGAGAGACAGAGAGAGGGTGAGAGAGAGAGGGTGAGAGAGAGAGACAGAGAGAGGGTGAGAGAGAGAGACAGAGGAATCTGTGTCAGCAGCACCTTGGGGAAACTGTTCAACAGCATCTTGAACAGCAGAATCCTCACCTTCCTGACAGAGCAAAGTGTACTGAGTAAGAGCCAGACAGGCTTCCTGCCAAACCACCACACCACGGATCACATCTATACCCTACACAGTCTGATCAATAAACATGTCCACAATACCAACAAGGGCAAAATCTTTGCTTGCTTTGTGGACTTCAAAAAAGCCTTCGACTCCATCTGGCATCCAGGCCTATTGCTGAAAATACTAGAGAGCGGAATAGGGGGTAAAACATACGACACGATCAAAAGTATGTACTCCGAAAACAAATGCTGCGTGAAAGTAAATAACAAAAGGACAGACTTCTTCCATCAAGGCCGTGGAGTTAGACAGGGCTGCAGCCTGAGTCCCACACTGTTTAACATCTACATCAATGAGCTCGCAGCAGCCCTAGAATCCTCCCCAGCACCTGGGCTCATCTTGGCTGGAACTGAAATTAAGTCTCTACTATATGCAGACGACCTGCTCCTGCTGTCTCCAACAGAACAAGGCCTCCAACAGAAACTGGCAATACTAGAAAAATTCAGCCAGACCTGGGCACTCTCTGTGAACCTAGAAAAAACCAGAATAATGGTATTCCAAAAAAAATCAAAAAAACATCCAACCATATCTCAATTCACACTGGACGACAAAGCACTGGAACAGACAACGAGCTACACATACCTTGGTCTGACAATCAGCTCATCGGGGAAATTCAACCTGGCCATAAATACACTGAAGGAGAAGGCCCGCAGAGCATTTTATGCAATAAGGAAACAGATGTACCACCTCAAACCACCAATAAGAATCTGGGAGAAAATATTCAACAGCATCATCACACCCATCCTTCTGTACGGCAGCGAAGTGTGGGGCCCTGTAACATACCCAGACTCCACAAAATGGGATACCAGCCCAACAGAAATACTGCATCTGGAATTCTGCAAATACCTTCTCCAAGTACACAGGAGTACATCAAACAATGCATGCCGGGCTGAGCTGGGCCGCTTTCCTCTACTGCTCACGGTACAGAAGAGAGCACTGACATTCTGGGCTCACCTAAACACCAGCCATCCACAGTCTTACTGCTACAGAGCAATGCAAAGTCAGGACCTCCTCACTAAACCCTGTGCCATCAAACAACTTGTCCTCTCACTCCAAGGACAAAACCCCACACAGATTAACAACCTGCCGAAAAAAGAAATCAACTCAATCGCCAACGAAATGAAGAAGCAGTATGTGACAAGATGGGAAAATGATATCCAACGCTCAAAGAAGCTGGAGACCTACCACAGCCTACAGAGAGAATACACTCTGGCACCCTACCTACTGAAGGTAAAAGACCCAAAACAGAGACAGACCCTGAGCCAGTACAGAATAAGTGCCCACAGCCTAGAAATAGAAACAGGCAGGCACAGACAAAACTGGAAGCCCCGGGAGATGAGATAGTGCCAAAGATGTGAGCTAGGTGAGGTAGAAGATGAAACTCACTTCCTGTTGCGTTGCACACAATACTCTGAAGTGAGGAGTGCCCACCTAGAGAAACTCACTGCTGTTATCCAGAACTTTAATAATACAGAAGAGAACCAAAAAATAGCGATCCTCCTGGGAGAAGATGAAACCACAGCAGAACTAGCTGCACACTATATCAGCACCTGCCACAAGCTGAGAGACGTACATTAACCCCCACACCCGTGTGAAACTGTTACCCATATACCCTGCAATCATTATAACCTATCCCTAGTATTCGTGTAATTATTGTCCCCCACCCCCTATTATTCACGCTTTGGCAATACTGAAATGTTCTTTCGTCATGCCAATAAAGCTGATTTGATTTGATTTGAAATTTGAGTGGCAGAGAGTGACCGAGAGAGAGGGAGGGTCAGGAGTTGGGTGACTGGGTGACGGTGACTGACTGTGAGCAGGTGACGGTGACGTGACTTTGGGTGGGCAGGTGACGGTGGGTGTGGGTGGGTGTCTGTACACACACACACACACACACTGTCTCACACAGTCACTTAGTGGCACCCACAGCCACTCAGTCACCCACAGTCACTTACACACACTCAGTCAAACAGGCACAGTCACTCAGACACACACACACACACACACACACACACACATACACACACACACACACACACACACACACACACACACACACACACACAGACACTAAGTCACACACAAACTCAGTCACACACACTCAGTCAAACACACACACTCAGTCAAACACACACACACTCAGTTAAACACACACACACTCAGTCAAACACACACACACACACACACACACTCAGTCAAACACACACACACACATTCAAACACACACACACACACTCAGTCAAACACACACACTCAGTCAAACACACATTCAGTCAAACACACACACACAGTCACACACTCACCTGCAAGGCAGGGGGCCCTCCGCACTGCAGGGGACGGGGGGAGTCGCCCATGGCAGTGGGGGCCTCCGCACGGCAGCGGGCCCTCCGCACGGTAGGGGGGTCTCCCATGGTAGTGGGGGCTGGCAGCATAGCAGCGGGCCCTCCGCACAGTAGGGGGTTCTCCCATGGTAGCGGGGGCTGGCCGCACAACAGCGGGCCCTCCGCACGGTAGGGAGATTCACCTCATGACAGAGAGGCATGGAAGGAAATTGATGCATGGCACCCACATGCACAGCCGCGCAACACAACCCGCCACCCCGCGCCCATCTCCCGCATCCCAGGTGGTGTGCCCATGTGAGGCAAGGGAGTGCCAAGTGGCAGGAGGCAAGGGAGCGGTGGGAGGCAAGGGAGCGCCAAGGGAACAGTCTCTCTCCCCCCCTCCTCCTCCCTGTGGATGCAGCCACAGTGAGAGGTGCTAGCAGCCGCCACAGGGGCTAAATATAAGGTAACACACCGGAGAAAGGGGCGAGGCATGAGGGTATGAGAGACATGGGGGGAGGAATGAGAGAGTACTTACCGGTACCTCTGTGCAGAAAAGGTGGCGGACACCACAGGGCAGCAAGCGGGGATCGGGGGCAGGGGGGGAGGAGATCAGGGACAGGAGGGGGAGGAGATCAGGGACAGGAGGGGGAGGAGATCGGGGGAAGGGGCTAACTCAGCGCTGCCTGCCATCCCTCTTCCCAGCGTTAACCCAATCAGGGAGGGGGATTATTTATTTAGTAGGTCATATGGTCATTCTTTGATTAAAAAGGGCACCTGTCCATTACATGTATATTATGGAGTGCAATTAGAATCTGCTTACCTCTTTATAAGTCTCTGGATTTTTGGTGTCGATGACCTCCTACTGTAGGTTAGCAGAGTCGCTTGGCTGCAGCCTGTATCTAATGGATAGAAGACCGTCCCTGTCTGTGTTAAAGCAGACAAAAGAAGGAAAAAAAACAGAGCACTGCAACCAGACCAAAAACTGATTAAAGAAATCTCAGGTTACCGAGTTTCAGTTTTTAGTCCTTTTTTCTTTTTTTCTCTAGTCCTCTATGACAGCCTACTTCCCTACCTTATTATAGCTTTGTATTTGGAATGTATTTCCTGTCAGTACTTATTTGTGCTTCTTTTTAGGAGTTTAGCTAAATGATAATGGCATTTTGGCCAAGTGTCACTTGATCTAAACTATAACAATACTCAAAATAGATCATTATTTCCCAAATGCTTCAATGAATATTAAATACAATACTGTCCTATGATATTGTTGATGCTGCAACATATATAGGTTTCCAATGTGCAGTAAATGGTTATTGTTAAAACTGCATCCCTGATCAGAAGAAGACATTAATAGCATACTAAAAACGAAATGAAAAACAAGGGAATTATTAGGCACGGGAATACCATTTTGCAGACTAATTAGGCATTTACTATGTCAACTTTACTGTCATTGACTGTTTAGAAAAACACTGCCCAGAGACACTAATCAAAAATATATGACAATGAACTTTATCTTTAGTTAAAGGACATAACGATAAAGATAGACATGTTATTACACAAGTTTCTGTCTCTGAAATATTCCAAACATTATCTCGTGTTGGGTTATTATAGGTCTTTTCGTAGCATTTGTTTCAACTCTCACACACGCTTGCTCTCACAGAGACACGCTTTTTCTCAGAGACACTTGCTCGAAATCAAAGAGACAGGGCTGCCGAGTGGGGGGGACAGCAGGGACAGGTGTCCAAGGTCCACAGGCAGGGGGGGCCCGGCAGCTGGCGGCGCAAGTTGGGCCCGACCTCTGGCCAGACCCGGATGCCGGTCCTCTCGTGGTCACGCCCCAGCTCTCTCTCAGATGCCTGCAAGCCTCTATAACTGTCCCACACTGACAGGCCTCTATAAGGTCAGCACGACGGAAGTAGGGTTGGCCCAGCTTCAGGCACATGACGGCATGGAGGAAGGCCCGGTGCACGCCAGCTCGGCATTGGACAGAGGGATAGAGGCAAGCAGTGAGGGAGACCCAGGACCTGGCTGAGAGATGACCGGCAGCCGGGCCTGGTCAGAGGTCGGGCCCAACTTTCAGTGCCGGATGGACGGGCCCCCGCAGACCATCCACAAGATAAGTCTGTTTTTTTTTTAATGTATTGAGGGAGTGGGGGTCTTTTTAAAATGTATTGGGGGGTGGGGGTCTTTTTATATGTATTGGGGGGTGCAGTGTCACTTTAAAATGTATTGGGGGTTGGGGGGTCATTTTTATATGTCTTGGGGGTCTCTTTTATATGTATTGGGGGTTTGGGGAGTCTTTTTAAAATGTATTGGGGGTGGGGGCCTGTAACGGGACTTATCACTGTTTGAGAGAAACTGCCTCTAAATCCAGCAGCGTGCTGGTAAATTGCACACAGGCAATCAACCAGACTCCACCTGGCTGATTAGGATTCCTGAGAAAAGCCTGATGTGAGAAACAGGAAGTATGGAAGCATAGCCTCTGTAGGTCACTGCAGGTATATACTTAGTGTAATGAGAGTATGCTACTGATAAAATACTCTTGCAGCTCTGAATGCAACTTGTATTGTATTGTATGTCTTTATTTATATAGCGCCATTAATGTACATAGCGCTTCACAGCAGTAATACACGTGGTAGTCAAATAAATAACAGATAATATAAATAACAGATCATGGGAATAAGTGCTTTAGACATTAAGGAAGAGGAGTCCCTGCCCCCAGGAGCTTACAGTCTAATTGGTAGGTAGGGAGAACGTACAGAGACAGTAGGAGGGAGTTCTGATAAGTGTGTCTGCAGGGGGCCAAGCTTTATGTATCATGTGTTCAGAATATCCACAGTGCTATTCATATGCTTCTTTAAGCAAGTGTGTCTTAAGTTGGGTCTTAAAGGTGGATAGAGAGGGTGCTAGTTGGGTACTGAGGGGAAGGGCATTCCAGAGGTGTGGGGCAGTCAGTTAAAAAGGTTTAAGGTGGGAGAGGGCTTTAGATACAAGGGGGGTAGAAATAAGACATCCTTGAGAAGAACGCAAGAGTCTAGATGGTGCATAACGAGAAATTAGGGCTGAGATGTAACTTCAATGAATGTTGTGACAAGACACTCAGAGTGCTATTAGTAGTGAGGTAAGTATAATACTTGCGATACTGGTGTTGTCTGGTGCATACTCAAGTATGTATTCTCTCTGCCGTGTCAGTACCAAAAAAAGTAGGGTGGCTCAATCAGCTGTTCAATGAGTGCTTATATGAGCACCCGGGTACCCATGGGAGTTTTAAGCAGTAATTCCGACGGCCGTTTCGCATAGGCGCTTCTTCAAGGGGAACTGTTAAGGGTAAGACGCCCAGGAACATTTGTATGCGCAAGGAAGGGGGCTCAGCAGAGTGTCCTCCAATCATCATATAAGGGGGCGGGGCTATGATGACAACAGCTGTAATAATTCAGCCCCATGCTGTTGCGTAACTGGTCAAACAATAAGCCAATTAGCAGACATTGTTTGTGGCAATGATACAAGCGCAATGCTAGAGAATGAGCATGAATAGGTAAGCAAATGGCATCTTTAGCACAAAAGTCTAAGTAAAGAATGAGTGATAAAATGGATAAATGGAGAACAAATGAACCACCATAATGATATGTGTAATAATTCACAAAAGAGACCATTAAATTTAAAGACGAATAAACAACTAAAAAAAACTAAAATGAACTGCATAAATGACCAACCTATAAAAAGGGGGTAAAGAGAAACCCCTCATTAAGACCTTTGGGGGACAGGGTGTGTAGGTCATAGATCCCCCTACATTCCCTCTGCAGGAGGATCCTATCCCAGTCACCCTGTCTTTGTCCTATTCCCAAATGGTCAATTCCAAAAAAAACCATGGCTTGCATATTGCCCTTATGTGCTTCATTAATGTGCCTCGCCAAGGGTGTCTCCAAATGATTACGGACCGACCCTACTGTATGTGTTCCAAAGCACAGAGCCTCAATTCATGGTGGTCTTGCCCGCATATTTTTTGCCGCATTTGCATGAGGCCATGTAGATAACCCCGATCATAGTACAGTTAATAAAAGTCCTGATGTTAAATTCTTTGGAATCATTCCAATTGTGGAATTTTTGGGCAGGTAGCATAAAAGCACAGGCCTTACAATTCCCGCATTTGAAAGAGGCATTAGGTCTATTTGATAGCCATGTTTTATATACAGGTGTAGTGTAGTGGCTACGGACAAACAAGTCCTTAATATTCCTCGCTCTCCTGCTGACTAATGTTGGTCTAGTTTTTAATACCAGACACAAGTCAGCCAGCAGAGGATGCCAATGTCTCTGCATAATTCTTGATACTTCAGACCACCAACTGTTGTAATTCCCAACAAACCTAATGATTTTAGATTGTGGGACATCTTCGTAACAAATCCTGTCTGTGGGTTTGTATTTCTCGATTATACGCTCGTTTGATGCATGCGGAGCTGTACCCCCTTTCCAAGAAGTGTCCCTTGAGCTCCAAGGACTGTTGGTTAAAAGCCTCCTCTGTGGAACAGTGGAGGAATATTGCGTACCAACAGGAATATTGGGTATCAATTGTGGTAAATTGTAAGAGACTGTTGGTAGATGTCTCCTTTCTGAACGTCTTGGTCAACAGGTTCCCAACAATGTCCTTATACCGTAGATGGTTTTCAAGGAAATGTATGGAATCTTTTTGAATTTCACTTGTGAACTTCAGATTAAGCTCATTACAATTAAGGACATTAATGAATTCCAGTAGAGACCCTCTTGGACCATGCCAAAGGATGAGTATATCATCTACTGTATATAGCGACCGTAAAAGTCGATATACTGTGTTTATACATCCATGTCGTTAGCAAATACAATTGTTTTCTCCCACCAGCCAAGGTAAAGGTTAGCGTATGTGGAGGCACAAACGGTCCCCATTGCGGTACCCTGCAGCTGGTGTAAGATTTTATTATTGAAAAGAAAGTAATTCTTGGTAAGTACGAAGTCGAGCAATGACAATACAAAAATACAAACAGGTTATGTTTCTGAAAATCAGTGCCCCTTGAGTCTAGATAGTATTTCACTGCTTTCATCCCTGCCCTGTGCAGGATGCTTCTGTATAAGGATTCAACGTCCAGTCCAACATGTAACGTATCCTCATCTACTACGATTCCATCTAGTCTACATAGGACATCTTTGGTCTCCTGCAGAAAAGAGGGCAAACTAACGACAAAGGGTTTCAAAATATTGTCTACATAGGTGCGGGAATAGGTTGTGAGGTTCCCTATCCCCAACACGATTGGTCGTCCAATGGGTGGGACCACACTTTTATGCACCTTTGGTAGATGATAAAAAGTGTAATTCGTGGTGTTTTGCCCAATATAAACTTCTGCTCATGTTCGGAAATAACTACCTCATTTTAGCGTTCTGTAATATTTGAATCAATTCCTTCCTAAATGTTATTGTAAGGTCAGATGGTAAAATCCTATAACATTTAGTGTCTGATAGCAAGCGTAGACTTTCCTTAACAGCCCATTTAAGAATGACAATGTCACCACCTTTGTCGGATGGTTTAATGATTAAATCATCATTCTGTCTCAGTTCGTCCCAAGCTATTTTTGCTTTACGTGTGAGGTTATTACTTGTACGGATTGGAGGTATACTCTCTAAATCCTTAGTAACCAGGCAGACAAAGAGCTCAATATTCGCACTAAATTCAAAAGGTTGTGTGAAAGTGGACGGTGGTCGAAGTTTAGTATATGGTGCAGTCATGGGGCTCCTCTCCCCATCCTCTATTAATGAAATATCATCTTGGAGGTGTAGGTAATCTGCTGCTTCTAGTGTATCAAATGGGGTGTTCTTAAGCTCAAGCGTTAATTTTTAAATATATAGTTTGTGTAAAAGTAGTTTCTAGCAAACAATTCTGTATCCTTGACACAGTGATAACAGTTAAAGTTTGCTGTGGGTGAAAACGAGAGACCTTTTTTCTGAACACGTTCTTGTTCTGATGTGAGGGTGATTGTGAAAGATTGATGACTCGTAGGGCACACATGGCGTTTTGGGTTTCCTTCATTATCTCTTTTTGGAGGACCTCTCCCCCTTGTTGTTCCAGAAACCCATACTTCCCTGTCTCTTTGGCCCTCTCTTCCTCCCCCCCTCCTCGTCTGCCTCTTGACAGAGTGGGTAAACTGTACCCTTCTGATCCTCAAAAAGAAGTGGAGGATGAAGTAGAGGTGAGTCCTAGATCTGACTGACATCCTTAGGCTTTATCGCCCTCACTCTTGGATTGCTCCCACTCAGTTGAAGAGCCATCGTACCGTCTAGTCTGTGGTGCTTTAGGAAGGTTAAACTGAAAGATTCTACTCACTCTAAAGTCCCTTAAATCATGAACAAAGTTTCTTTGTTTGCAGTCCTTCAACTCTTCAGTAAATGTCTCAGGATTTTCCTTTAACTTAAATTCATACGAGTCAAAGTTCTCATGTGTGTTCCATTTGGATAAGTCTGACTCTAGATTGACTTTTACCAATTTCTCTTTCTCATAGCCAATGAGAAGTTGCATTAATTTTGTGGAGCAATCTAAAAGCGTAGTCTCCCAGGCTTTAATAAACTGGATGTCAGTAATCTGGTGGGATGGTGCCAGGTTAAGTCTTAGCCCCCTTGGCACTAGATTTTGTTTAATATAATTCTCTAGACTTGAGATTTCCCACCAGATTTTGGCTTGTGACACATACTGTATGTTCTATCAATACACCTAAAACATTCTTTATATCTGGTGTATCTGTTTGCACACTGCTAGCCATCGTAGAGAATACATTTATAGCTTCATTCTGCCATGAATCAAAATCAGGTCTACTCGATATAAACCCAGTCATACTTATTTTGCAGGGTGTCTGAGAAAAGGAAGAATACCTCCAGCTAATAATTAGCACAACAAAACGAAATGTGGACACCAGCATTCCTATTATCTATATCAATACATATATGTAGTGAATGGTGCACTAGGGGGAAGGAGACAAATGCAACAACTAGAAAAACTGGTAGACCAAAAACCCAATGGACCAGTAAAGTCCTCTACATACATTAACAGCACTCATTATCACTATTAGGTAATATGAAACGCTTTATGGCAGTTATAGACTGAGTAGAGCTTCAGAGCAATCAGTATGAGATGATGGAAACATTTAAAAACACTTTTAATTTGTACAAAATTAAAACATAGGGTATTAAAAATCTCCCTAGTGGGAACCTAAGCTTCAAACAATGGAAGCAAAATATATTGCAAAAAGTTACTAAGCCCGAAATAGGGTGGTAACAAAGCCGAATGCCTATACTCAAAGTCAAAGTATGGAAGTGTAGCCTCTGTAGGTCACTGCAGGTATATGCAGTGTAATGAGAGTGTGCTACTGATAAAATACTCTTGCAGCTCTGAATGTACCTTCAATGAATATTGTGACAAAACACTCAGTGTGCTGTTAGTAGTGAGGTAAGTATAATACTTGCAATACTTTTTTTTTACAGACACTACAGAGAGAATACATACTTGAGTATGCACCAGACAACACCAGTATCGCAAGTATGATACTTACCTCACTACTAACAGCACACGGAGGGGGTGATTCACTAAGCTCTGATTTTTTGCGCTGAAATGGAAAAATTTTGCTCGGGCAAAAGGGTGAAGCCAAATGCGCTATTCACTAAGGCAGTTTGGTGCGTTTTCGCCTTGTCGAGCCAAAAAGTGCCATAACGCGCAAGCACCTTTCACCCCCCCCCCTCCGCAATCACGCTTAAAGTTATATAGCGCAATAGCTGATAGAAAAAAAGCAGCCTGTAAGAACTGCATGAAGATGCAGCATCCCCATGAACGGCTCTTACAGGCGATCATGCTGTACAAATATTATTTTGAATAATAGTGTAGATGAGCAGGGGGTCTCCTGTGCTGAACCGCATTGATTTCAGCCTCGGGGACCCCCTACTTCATGAGATACAGGCCCCGTTATGGGGTGCCGGTATCCCCTGTACTTTTAATGCTTCCGCGTCATATGACAAGGGGATTTAAATTCTGCAGGGGATACCAGCACCCCATAACGGGGCCTGTACAGTATGTCAGGAAGTAGGGGGTCCCCGAGGCTGAAACCAATGCGGTTCAGCTCAGGAGACCCCCTGCTCATCTACACTAGTAACAAAACACCAATAAACAATAATTCATTACGTTGCGGATAGTCGCTATGGTAATGAAGCTGCATTAATATAAATTGTATTAATATTGTGTGGGAGCAGGGGGTCTCCTTAGCTGACCCGCATTGATTTCTGGCTCAGGGACTCCCTGCTTCCTGAGCTACAGGCCCCGGTATGGGGCATTGGGTGCCAGTGTCGCCGCCATCTTTATAGCGTCCAGGTTGCTTAACTTCTACATGTAAATAAGGAGGAAGGTACCCGGCAACCTCATATCTGGAACCTGTAACTCAGGAAGCAGAGGGTCCCTGAGCCAGAATCAAAGCGGCGTGTTCAGTCTCACTGATACTCCCCTGGCTCCCAACACAATATTACTAAAATATATAGTTATATTAAGATTATTAATATTAATAGATAAACTAAATATACATTTGAATTTTAGGTGTACATAAGTAGGGGGTCTCCTGGGCTGAACCGCATTGATTTCAGCCTCGGGGACCCCCTACTTCATGAGATACAGGCCCCGTTATGGGGTGCCGGTATCCCCCTGCAAGATTTAAATCCCCCGGTCACATGACGCGGGAGCTTTAAAAGCACATGGGGATACTGACACACCATTACGGGGCCTGTATCTCATGAATTAGGGGGTCCCCGAGGCTGAAACCAATACGGTTCAGCTCAGGAGACCCCTGCACATGTACATAGTATTAAAATGTATATTTAATGCACCCTCTAGGCAGACGGTACTACGGAGATTAAGGGAAATAAAGATGATGGAGCTCCTTTCAGCGCAGTTGAGCCAAAAAATGGACAAATTTCACAAAATCTGGG
>WSYH01014161.1:0-15969 GCA_036426205.1 Ascaphus truei
ATGTATGTGCATATACAGTACTGTATGTGTACAGTACTGTATGTTAGGGGTTATAGGGGTTGTTGTTATACAGTATATATATATATATATATACAGTATATATACTGCATTACAAATCATTATAGGGGACGGCTTCAAAGAGAACAGCTCGCAAGCGCCCCCATGTGTTTTTACACGGCATTGCAGTATTGCAGCCAGCCGGAATAAAATGCTTAAATCCCTGCCGGGAAAATAACGCAATGCACTCTGGCAGAAAACGATCACAAACCTGAATACACCCGGGTATACCCGAATTCGCGGGACTAGCCGAGCGAGAATAAAGTGTGTCGCCACTGTATACTAGGGACACGCGTGCGCACGGCCGTAAGCGATGGGGCAGACCAGGGAAATTACAATAAAATTGTATTTTAACGCTGTAACCGCGCCACGAACCAATCACAGTGTGGCCTAAAGCTGTGACGTCAGAGTCACACCCCCTAACCGCGCACCCTAACCGCGCACGTCACTGCTTGCAGCCTACCAACTAAACATGAACGCGCAATGCCGGGTGCATGCGCGCTCACTAGCGTCTACTATATAACAAGCCTTACACTAACAGGGAAGCTGACTGCACACAGTTTGGTGCCTCTAGGCAGGGGTGGGGGTCTCGGAAGGAAAGTCCGTGGGGCCAGGGAGAAAGTCCTTTCTTGCGAGGAGGAATGCTCTTTTCCAATGTTTCAGGGGTTAAGTGTTTATAGCCCTCTAACTGAAGCTTTAAGCATTATTTAAGAAGAGTTTTCCCCAGGACAAGCCTAGAGAAGGTGGGCATAACAGGAGACTGTGATGGCATATACAATAGATATCTTCAAAAAAAGATTGGGCACCCTTTTAGAAAGGAAAGGTATACAGGGATACACCAAATAAGTAAACATGGGAAGGATGTTGATCCAGGGAAAAATCTGATTACCAATTCTTGGAGTCAGGAAGGAATTTATTTTCCCCTTATGAGATATCATTAGATAATGTGTCACTGGGATTTTTTGTTTGCCTTCCTCTGGATCAATATACTGTTATTAAGGATACAGGATGAAGTATGTCGTCTAAATTTAGCATATATTAAACTTGATGGACGTATATCTTTTGTCTACCTCATCTACTATGTAACTACGTAGGCAAGGGTAGATACAGTATAGTGCTAGACTATTTATGGTGCAAATGATGGGGATTTAAAGAAGTAACCAATCGTGTGTGCCAGAAACAAGCTAGCCATTCATACATGAGCAGGGGAGTGCACCCCAGCCAATGGGCTTCCACGGTGTGCACAGGCACCTAGACAGAGTGGCGTCAATCAAAACAGAAGGCAATCAAAAAACCCCACCTTGGTAGCTGGCATACACACAAGTGTATCTATTCCGGCCGCGATTCCTCAAACGGACAGGCATCCACAGACGGCTACAGAGGGCTTCTTTCCCACATACCACGCCACATACTACGCCGACACCCCTGGAGGCAGGATTGCAGTCAGTGCTACAGAGCCAGCCCCAGCGTGCGGGACTGCTATCTGGAGGGAATTTGACATCGCCCCTTCATACCATCTATAGTGGAGCCTAATAGAACAGGATATCGCTCAGACCTGGATGAATTAAACTTTTATTATATGTAAGTGTTTACTTTTTTATTGTTGTAATACTGTACACTACATTACTCTTACCTTGGTGCGCACCTGTGTTTTCTTTTTTGTGTGCCAGAAACAAGCTAGCCATTCATACATGAGCAGGGGAGTGCAACCCAGTCAATAGGCTTCCACGGTGTGCACAGGCACCTAGACAGAGTGGCGTCAATCAAAACAAAAGGGTTTTAAAGTGGCTTTATTCCTAGGAGGGGACTTTGATATGGGGCTTAATCCATTGATGGACACCTAGTGGGAATACTAAACTCAGTACAAAACAACTTAGATACAGATGTAGCAAGATTGACCCTGTGACCACGAAAAGGTGCGAGATTCAAGTCACACGAGCACCGCGGCTTGGCTACGGTCAGCCAGTAGAATTATTTGTGCGGTTATTTACGTCATTGTTATTCAGTGTGTGTGCCTGGCAGCTAGAAAAAAATATTATCCAGGGCACACACGGATTTCTAGTCACTTGAAAAAGTCCTCTTAGAAGGACGAAATGTTGTACTTTGGTGCTGTTATGATACATTTAAAATTATTTTTGGAAATCCGTTTGTGCCCCGAATCATCAATTTTTCAACGTATACAGGATTCTCAGGCAGATTTCCCTGAACCAGGAGCACCGGTCATTGCAAGTATTTTATTCTATGCTATTGGTGTGCAACGTTGCTAATTATTGGGCCTGGAAGGTGGCATACTTAATATCTGCGTTTATGATTCTCAGTAGTGGTCAGGGAGCCGCAAATTGCACATCTAAACAGATTTTGTACAGTAGGATTCATTTATTGGATACGACAGATGGCGTTGTACAGTATCTGTGCCCTTGCAGGCCAAGAACTTCACACGTGTTTCAATACAAGATACAATGTAGACATGTATCGCTTTAAGTAGAGAAGCTGAGAGAAGGGAAAGTGAGATAGAGAAGCTGAGAGAGAATTGTGGGGCAGATAGAAAATGAGAGAGAAGCCGGGGGCCGAGAGAGAGAGAGAGGGAGAGAAGCTAATGAGAGGTACAGAGAATCTGGAAGCATTAGAAAGCTGAGGATAGAGAATTTGATAACAGGGTCGGAGTGGGAGGGAGAGAAGCTGAAGAGAGGAGCTTGTGGCAGATTAAAGAGCATAGAATATATTGAATGGAATTTTTTTTTTTTTTTTTTAAATGGCAGCTCTAACTGCAGCGTTAAGGTGGGAGAGGTCTTTAGATACAAAGGGGGTAGAGAGAAGACATCCTTGAGAAAAACGCAAGAGTCGGGATGGTGCAAAGCGAGAAATTAGGGCTGAGATGTACAGTAAGGAGGGGCAGAAGAGTGTAAAGCTTTTAAAATGAGGAGGAGAATTGCATGTGTGTGATACAGGATTTGATGGGAAGCCAGGAGAGGGATTTCAGCAGGGGAGATGCTGAGACAGATTTAAAGAGTAAAGTGATTCTGGCAGCAGCAGAGATGGTATAATAGGGTGTCAACTTAAAAATGTGCAAGATAGCAGCTATGTGGAAGCAGCCTTTAGCTCTGTCCATATATTACTGGATGACCAGGGTCTCGGAGCTGATCGGACTAGAGAAATATACCCATGTGGTTTCTGATTCCTCGATGAAATCTGGAATTCCAGAATTAAATACAGAATATGGCTAAAAAAGATAATGGAAGTATGTCAAGGTTGATTAATACAGTTGTAGAACAATCACTTGGTAACGGTGTAGGATCTCCATGAGGAGAAAATAGAATTGATGATATCAGTATGTGAAAAGGGCCTGTACATTTTTGTTCATTACATTTGTTATTTTTCTTAGTACATTATTATAAGTGTTTTTATAATGTGTTTTCTGTCATTGTCCTCGTGCTATGTATGTCATTTTATTTTGCCTTGTTTCTCCTTTATACATGCATGAAAAGACGTTTAAACGTGAAATACGTGTAAATGGAAATCTGACTAAATTAAAAAATATATATATATTAAAAAGAGTGATCATATATATGAACATGGTTAAAAAAACACCTACTACAAAATAAGTGATGCACAGTGATAATTCAAACTGTATTATGTGCAAACAGTATTATACTTGGGATAAAGTGATACATTGTCAACAAAAAAGTATAAGGTGTCCAAAAAATAAATAGATGTCACTATATCAGATAAGGTGCTTCTCAACAGGAAAAGACCATCCATTGGGTTCTTGTAGAAATCTTTGAATAAATCCACATGATTGGAGGTAGAAACAGAAAAGCTATAATGGCGGCCTAATCTTCAACTGGGATGACGAAGGGACCATTGGACTACTTGCCATCGGAACAGACCAGGAACTCCCAGCATGAAGAGCCTGTAAGTGAGATTATGCCCGTTACACCCAGATGCCTGCTCATGCACCTCCTGAGATATGTCAATGTTGACAATCACCTGGAGAGATATTGTCTCATTGCATTGGGGATTTCTGTCTTATAATGCCCTGGCCATACAATTAAGACAGTTTGAAAGATAACACAGGCACCCCTGCAAGACTGCATTGATATAAACGTTCTGATACTGCTATTATACAACCACAAATGATACATTGTCTTTATTAACGTTTGGACTTTTTTTTTGATGTATCATGTTGGCATGTTATAGTGGTAAAGTGAAAACAGGCGCAAACAGATAAAAGGGTTGAACACTTGATAAGTGAACAGAATAATGTACTTAAAATAAGTGAAACACAGAAATAAATTAGCGTGTATACAATTTCACCCCCTGCTCAGACTCACTGGGAGGGGTAGTCTTCACTCGTCCCCAAGGGTTACAGTAGTAGACACGAAATCCAGGGGGAGCATGGGGAAGAAACAAGAAAAAAATCTAAGTGCAGCAGAATAGCAATGGGTTAAGAATGAGTTTCCAAAATCTTGGCTCTTTTGAAATGACTACTTACAAGATGTAAGAGTCAAAACAGCAAGGTTGACTAATAGTCAGTGGTGGGTATGTGATGTAGTTGTCATCAAGGTGGTTCAGGTACTCAGGAGGGTATGGCCCAAATGCAAGAGAGAGAACAAACTGGCATAGCGCAGATCAACCAAGATATAAAAAAGTTTATCTATGTAGAAAATACACTCACAATATGAAAGAAAAAATCGGGCATGTCACACTTAATAAGTGTATCGGAGGGTATCAACAGTCAGCTGGCTCACCATCCCGCAACTCTCGGCGCTCATCTGTTTCTGCCTCTGCTCCACTGCGTCGTCACAAGGCTCGGCGTCTGACGTCAGATCCGGTTGGGGCTGGCCTTGACGTCAGTCAGAAATAGTAACGTCCTACTTGAACAGTCTCCTTCACTTTTTAGGTCCTCTGCTGTGTATATGGAAATCACAGTGAGTACGTGTTCCCAGTGCACTCAAACTATCACAGGACACTAATGGCCAAGAGTATAGTCCAAAACACACTGTGGTGTGTGAGGCAAAAACGCCTACGTGTTTCGTGGCGACGCCACAACCAAACCTGATGAAGAGTCATCAGGGTCTCTTACTGTGAGACTCACTGATTATACAATGTTCGTTAACTTGTTTGGTTGAGTTTACAATTACTTGCACCAATTATTTGTGCACTTCACATATTTTACACACTCCATACCCAACAGAGCGCCACTCTATTTCACTATATCCTGTAAATATATATACATGGTACAGATGTTACAAATACCTGCCAAATGTTGAAATATAATCATTTTGAAGCCTTTGGATGTATCTAAAATGTAATTGCAATAAGCCTGTGGTCCTTCTACTGAACTGTTTTCTGATCGGGTCCCTTTGGAGAACTAGTCCCGGAGCCCACTAGGGTTACATCTTCTAAATCCGCACAAACACTGCAGCCAATATGATGGCCCATATACTATACACATCCTATTCCCACTTCTGTTTTCCGTCTGTCTTTTACACAGGGCGATTCATTTTTTTAAAACTTTTAATGATATCCAAACAGAGCAGTACTGTGTTCACAGACCAGCAGGACATATTATATAATCCCAATGATATGTCTTTATCTTGAGTTATGGATAATAAACTGTGTATAATTTTATGTACAGTACACTGGTTTCTTTGTTCTTTTATTTTTGCAAATGCTATTTTAGCAATAGATCAGAATTACTACATGCTTTTTCCCTTTTTATTTTCAACACTGTCATTTTTTTCTCTCCCTTTGGCAGTTAATATTTTTGGCAGCAGATTGCATTCCCTTGGCAAACACTATTTAAAGTTCGGGATGTTGGAAAATGATTACATGTGTATTGACCCAGTGCAGTAAAAGGTAGTTGAATTTATTATTTGGGGGGCAATGGTTAAAGTCAAAATATTGTAGTCCAATTGATCTCCTCCGGTGCTGTTGGGGTACGGAAAGCATGTAGATCAGCCCTAGCATGACTTTACTTAGCAATAATTAAACAGCAGCATTTAATTCACTCATATTATATATTGACAGCAACAAAGGAGATAAGATAGTGGACTTTTTAAGAGCAGGGAAGCAGCTTGTTATGTTTGAGACTCACCCTTGAGACTTAAAATACTGTAATATAAAGTGATCTGTGGAAACACACTCATTGCCCCCCTCAATGTGGGGGGCCGGACCGTTATGGATATTCTGTTGCAAGAGCCAATCATGACACATGACACCAATCCCCGATGTTGGCAACGGAAGAGGAAGGCCTCCCCTTATATTCCGATTATGGGCGTGGTTGTAGAGCATAACGTTGATGGAATGTCATGTTGCCATGCTTGGGACATTCCTTACACCTCATAACTCACTGCAGGAGTTCTACAACTTCTCATGGATGGACGATAGATCTGGAATTTATACCTAAACCCATCTCAAAACAGAAACAAGGAAACCATTGTAGCGAAATGTGCTTCTGTTTCATGTTAAAGGGCAAAAGTACTAGAAGGGTATACACTAATGACCACTAGCTAGACCAGGTGGGAGGATGTTTAAATGGGTGAGAGAGTGCGGCAACTAATTTTTTTTATCCCAAACTATATCCAATTATGCATTTAGGCTACAGAAAGCAAGAATATACGCATGAATAACACAAGAATATCTGGGAGGAAGGGAAGATAGCCAATCAGGTAGCATACCTCCTTCCCTTTTTGATGACATCACAGCACAGGTTTTCAGGATATCCCTGCTTCGGCACAGGTGGTGCAGTCGGAGACTGAGCCTCTGAGAGAGCCACCTGTGCTAAAGCAGATATCCTAAAAACGTCACCTGATGGTGGCCCTTGAGAACTGGAGTTGGCCACCCCTGTTTTAAAGTCTTTTGGGGGGTTATGTATGAAAGTCTCCTGCTAGAGGCCCTATTACAAATTCGGTATGTCCATGTCCGTCACTCCTTTTCTAAGGGGTGCAGCCTCTCCACTTCCATTTCTGGCATCTGGGGGCTGGTCGTGCTGGGGGTCAGTGCAACCGGGCCTCCAGCACTGCAGAGGTTAAATGCAAAGATCCTGGTGTATTTTTACCCCAGGATTGGAGCGCTGAGGCTTTGATAAACATACTGTAGAGCCGACGATTATTCTAAAACAAACCTGGGGAAATCTCCAAAAAGACCCATGTACTGCACCGACACACTTTATTCGAGCAAATACCAAGTATGTACCTGGCAGATACCTGGAATGCGCCGCTCCTCACCTCTGACAAGCCCCGTTGCGTTTGCCTTCCCAGCCTGGGTTCATGCCTGGCTGACGGGCGGCTGATCTGTTAAATGATAATGATTAGGATTTAATAGGCTGCAATGCTTCGCGTGTCTACCAGATGGCATAAATTCATGAATTGTAATGCAGTATATATATATATACTGTGCAGTATTGCAGCCAGCGGGAATAAAATGCTTCAATCCCTGCCTGGAAAATAACGCAATGCACTCGGGCAGAAAACAGTCACAAACCTCAATACACCCGGGTATACCCGAATTCGTGGGACTAGCCGAGCTCGAATAAAGTGTGTCGCCAGTGTACTTGCTGGGTATAGGGGATGACAAAAAAGAAAAAAGCGCAAGGCCCATAGAGTAGTAAAGTTAGGTTTATAAGCAATTAAAAACGGTTATAAACACTCACAGCAAAGTAGTTGGTACAGACACTTCGGTACTAAGAGTGACCGCAGGAACAGAGGTACTTTGTTCGTCTGCTTGTTTGGGTTAGGTGAATCTCAGCCCTCCTCCTTCTTTCGATCGGCGATCTCGTCCACTTCCGCGTCAGGTGACTCGTGACGTCGGCGCGTGTCATCGATCGGGGGTTGGACTACGGGCAGTCACTAGCTCCCTCTCCAAGCTCGGCGGTCAGGGAACATTTTTTGCGAATCAAGATTGGACTCTTTATTTGGGAACACAATATGTGGAAATCTTCTAGATATTAAGTATCAATTTTTAACCTTTATTTTTTGTTCTATTTTCACTGTGTCAATCCCTTCCCCCTTTTTTATATGTCATTGTATGTATATTAATTTTATAAGTAAGAGCGCCGGTGGACACAGTTGATAGCAGAGGGGTTAACACCCACCTGTCCTTGACTGTGTCGAACTTATTCATTAACCATTACTTGCTGGGTACATGCTGCAACATTTCACACATTTCTGCAGACAGACTAATGGCCCATCGGATTAACAGCGGGGCTGGCAGTCCCATTCAAACTGAATGGGACTGCCAGGAACCCCTGCTGTGTTAATCCGATGGGCTATTAGCCTCTGCAGAAATTTCACTGAAATGTACCCAGCATATACATAGCATGTACCTGGCTAGTTTAAGGCAAGTTTCAGGCAAGTGTTAGAATACTCGTTGGCTCGTCTATACCCCACAGTCTTTTGGCAGCACTATTATTAGTATCAGCGTTATCCCATTACTTTATCTAGGGATTTGTTTCTGGTACCTACAGTATGTTTTGTAGGCTGGAGACTTTGGAGTCAAATCTCCTGGCTGCAAAACTGGTGCAAAAAAGAACACCAGATTTATACATAAGAATTCCATGAGAAACACTGGCATGTTATTGGTGTGATACACTGGCGTGTTATTGGTGGGATACACTGGCGTGTTATTGGTGGGATACACTGGCGTGTTATTGGTGGGATACACTGGCGTGTAGGGGTATGATACAGGGCGTTGTTATTGGTGTGAACAACGGGCGCTGTGATTGGTATCTCTGGGACTAATGTGGCAGGATTGAGTGGCGGCCTTCCGGTGATACACGGCGTCGTGTTTTGGTGGGATTACACGGGTGTGTTAGTTTGGGTGTGGATTACACCTGGCGTGTTATTGGTGGGACTATATGGCGTGGTATTGGGGGATTACGGGTGTGTAATTTGTGTGATACGCTGGCGGGTTATTGGTGTGATGCTGGCATGTTATTGTGTGTGTGATAACACTGGCGTGTTATGGTGGGATAATACTTGCGTGTTGTTTTATTGGTGGGATATACTGGCGTGTTATTTGGTGTGATAAGCTGGCGTGTTATTGGTGTGATACGCTTGGCATGTTTATTGTGGTGATACGCTGGTGGCGTGTTATTGGTGGATACATGGCGGTAGTGGTGGGATACACTGGCGTGTTATTGGTGGGATACACTGGCATGTTATTGGTGGGATATACTGGCGTGTTATTGGTGGGATACACTGGCGTGTTATTGGTGTGATACGCTGGCGTGTTATTGGTGTGATACGCTGGCATTTTATTGGTGTGATACACTTGCATGTTATTGGTGGGATACACTGAAAAAGATTTGTGAACATGGAATTGCAATATTATTAGGGCCACCCATGGGTGGGAGGGGGAGATCTGGGACAGCCGTCCCAGATCAGCTGTTTGGCCCGGTCAGCTGAACCTAGAAGTGGGGTCTCTTCCTCAGCTGTGTTCACACTTTGCAGAAAGGCCCCATCCACTCAACAAATGGGCCCCTGCTCATGCTCAACACCCTCTCCTCCTCAACAACCTATCGCAACCCCCACACTTAACAAACCGCCACCCCCCTTTCAACAACCTGCTGCCACCCCCACCCAACAAGCCCCCCTCCATAAGCCCCTGCCCCCCCCTTCACTAACCTGCCACCTCTCTCCCACTCAACAACCCACCACCTCTCCACCACTCAACAACCCACCACCTCTCCCCCACTCAACAACTCACCACCTCTCCCCCACTCAACAACTCACCATCACCATCTCTCTGCTCAACAACTCACCATCACCATCTGCCCGCTCAACAACCTGCTGCCCCCACACTCAACAACTTGCCATCACCCCACCTCCCCTTTGCTCATAAAGCCCAGATCAAGACTTCTGCACCAGTTTTGCAGCTGGGAAACTTTGATAAACAGACTCTGCATGACCCTTGTTAAAAGCAAAGTAATTCCAGATCAAACAAAGCCCATAATGGTGCAAATAACAGCACCGGATTTCTCAGAGATACTATGGGGTGCTCTTTTTCTACAATAGGGGGACGCATATAAATAATTGGCATCATTTATTTCCCCTGAAAGAATGCATTGCTTTACAGATCATATCAACACAGGAAGGGTTAAACTATGCAGACACTGCCTTCACCGTGCAATCAAAACTAATTCAGTTATGCAGCTTTGCAAGCACTGGCCAGGATTGTATGCTTGGCCTCACGGTGTTGAAGTGTGTTGGTTGAAGTTATATCATATAGATATGTGCGGTATTTGCTGACACTTGGGTTTAGCACAGCACGGTCTCCCAACGGCAGAGGGAAAGGTCATCTTCCTGAAAACACAGTGCAAGAATGAAGACAATATGCAATGCGATCCATAGGCCTGGATTCAGGTTAGGCTACATGACGTTAACTGTTTTTACACCCTATGGGCCGGCCTGTCCATTAGGCGAACCTTGGGCGCAAAGGTCCTAGGGGCGCATTAATAATAATAATAATTATTATTATTTCCTCTTATTATTTTTTATTTATTTTTCTTTTTTTTGGTCCGGTATTTTGGCGCCCTATTATTTTTATTTTCCGTTTTTTTTTTTGGTGCGTAAATTTTAAGTTCTGCCTAGGGTGCATGAAACCCTTGCGCCGGCCCTGCATATAATATATTCATCCTACACTCAATTAATGCAGCAATGTAGAATCTAGTTTTATCTTGATATCTTTGTCAAGTGTTCTATTTTTAAATATTAATATTATTTGAGCTCCACCCGGCAGTTTATTACATAGCGGTGTTCATGAATACACCATGCCGGGCGGAGACTCAACAGATGCCGCCACTCGTGAGCAGGGATTAAACGCTCCGAGATAGCAGCCCCCCACAGCACCCCTGTATTGTAGAGGGTACGTCAGCGAGCGGCTGCAGGGCACCACCTATACTATATTCAGTCGCCTATACCTAGCAGACAGGGCTTATTCGCCCTAGAAGATAAGTAGTTACTGAGACAAATTTGTCTATGACAATATAGCCTGCCCATCTACAACATCTACATGGACTGACCCAACAGGGCGGCTATTATATAAAAATCAATCACTTACCTATACTATCTATGGAGGTCTGCAGATATAGAGTGATTTTTATTCTACAGGCAGCTGAAGTCAACCGCTTGTAATTGGCTTTATCAATTTAGAGATACCAGCTAGCCTATCTACTAACACACTTGCTACCTTCACAGGGGACACGAGCAGTTATTTATCTCACTATTTATTTATTAAGTAAATTTTGTTGAGCTCATTTGAGGCTATAATAACATTGGAATAATTACTGACTAGGGGGAAACAATATAAGCATCATTATATACCAATAGTCTCCACAATCTAGCCTCATTACCCCTAGCTACATAGTAGCCTTCCTTTTTGAAATTTTATTTCATCCAGCGTTGTATTGAAGGATATTTATTAACTCTTTGGTGGTCTCTCTGACAACCGAGTCCAACCAGGCCACACTCAGCACCGATCATGTTGGTCTGGCAAGAAAAGTACTAAATATATTACACCTTGCATACTGTCAGAGAACCACATATTAATCAGATGTGGTTTGAAAGCGGTGTGATTGACACTTTATTTACGTGACACACACCAGACCCTTTCAACTACAATATATACACCACACTGAGGCACCCTATTCATTCTATACTGTAATAACTAAAATTCTTTCTTTTCTTTTGTTTTGATTTTATTGCACATGGTGCCAGTTACACTATATTCCTTCAAACACCACCTTCATTAGTCTATGATTCAGACTCAGAGACATTAAGTTTAATACGTGTTTTAATTGTGTTGAGTGTTTATGTACTTCACTTATTTTACCCACATACACTAATAAAGGTTACTTTTTAATTACTTGTATCAATCATATTATGAGTGCTTGTTCAAAAGGGGTTCTCTCACTTGTCTAGGCAAGTGTTTCTGTATGCGTTATATTAATATTTGCCTGAATTTTTTAACTTTTTTTATTTTTATCATTAGCAACTCCATTTAATTATATTAGTAAAAATGTGACGTTTCTTTGGGATAGAGCTTCGAAAAGAGTTCGCAATTGAATACGGGATTTTGGGCCTGTGCAAAAGAAATTCACGAAAGCGTCAACATTGTTCTGTTGTGTCTTTCTCAGACATACCAGGTGCCCAAATAAGTTATGGTGAGTACAAAAGTGACAAAAACCCTCTACTGTACAACATACTGTACAGACATGATAAAGAACATGAACAAGATAAGCACATTCACATGTTTCAGACAGGTCCCCAAACCTACCTTACCCCATAATAATACAGCGTACAATGCTAACTCTGCAGTCAGGGATTGTGGGTAATGACATGCTAATGACCACATACCTTTTTGCTTCTGTAATCCTCACTGCCCGACTCCTAGGGAGTTTATAGCAGATAGACTATATATTTGTCTTCCTCATTGTGCTGGGTCCGTGCTAGATATAGAAAAAATGTAATTGGGCTCTCTATATGGACTGATAAAATAGTATAAAAGTGATTACAAATTGGTATACAACTAAAACAAAACAGTATTTAGTGAAAGTGAATTGGTGATCAATTATAACACGATAATATCAACACAAATAGTGAAAAATGTGAATATATGGTCAAATACTACCACCAATAATATACTGTGAATAAAGTGATTAATAATTGAAAAGCAGCTCAAAACCCCGCATGAAACTGTTCACTGTCTCTGTAGTACTTGATTGTTTTCCAGGTGCGGCGAGCGTAGAGTTTTCACAGGTGGAGCATGAAAAAGCTAAAAAAAAAACACACAATAGTGCGACCAATAGTATATTGTGTTTTTGTAACGCAGTGCTCACCACAAACAAGGCGTGACCGCGAGGCCGAGGTGGGGGTAGAGAGAAACGCCACCCACAGCCGCGACAGCGCGTCTGGAGAGTAGGATAGTCTAGGTAGCCGGGTCGGGATTGGAGAGGTAGGGATAGTCGTAATACTTGTCGAGGTCGGGGTTGGAGAGTAGCGTATCGTTCCAGGTATTATAAGCCGTGGTCTGGATTGGAGAGTGGTCGTGATACGTTGCCAAGGTCGGGGTTGGAGAGGTGCGGAGCATCGTAGGTAGCCGGGGTCAGGAGTAGAGAAGAGCGGAGTCCAATACAAAGTCGGGGTCAGGAACTGAGAGCTAGGAACACAAGAGCAAGACAGGACTCCGGAGGCAAAGCAGCAGTGAACACTACGAAACATAGGTTTATACTCAGCCAATGTGCCAGTGGCACAGCTGAGCAGATAAAGGAGAAGGCGACCAAAGAGGCAGGAGGAGGTGGGGAGGTACTCCAGTAATGATGACTGCTATTGGTCGTTCAGTTGTACAGGAGAGGTGTGGAGAGGTACCCAGGTGCTGATATGCTGACGCATGTCCTGCGCGTGCTGCTCCTGATGGCACCGCGTGGGCGGAGCCCAAAGGCAGGACTGGAGAGAGAGGCATTAAGGGTGGTCCCTGAAGGAGAGGTGTCCTGACCAGCGGAGGAAGCGGGGAAGACGGGAGCTTCCGTAGCAGGCGGAGGTGAGTGGGGAGCGCGCCGTGGGCAGCGTGACTCCCTGATCCTTACAGTTTTGAATGAAGTAGATATGTGTCAGTTTCACTCACAAATTTGAGAAAAGTTTAAGGCATATCAGAGATCCAATCTCTCTGATGGGAGCGATGTAGAAACTTGATCAAGCATCAATCAATGCTCATTGGTAATCATACAAAATAATTGAGAAAATTCTCATATTGCAAAACTTGTATTGCACAGAAAGGTATATAGAGAATACACTCACATTTCACAAGTATTGCACACACAATGTACGGGGTCTTTTCTTTGAATTGGTCCCTCAGTGGTGCGGTGTCTGCTTACTCCGTGCGGTCCCGCGCGAACCCGGAAGTGACATCTGTACCAGGCGACAGCAAGAGAAGAATGACGCGACTCTCCAACCTGCTGGGGCTTCAGGTAATGCACATGCGTGGTGACGCAAGTAGCACAGGAACAGATTCTACGTGTTTCGCTAATTGCTTCTTCAGGAATCATAGTTGGTGACGGGCTATGCTGATATATATACTGATGCAGAGGCCGCTATTCTAACGATTAATGCGGTATGTAGATCGGAATACCCATTCGATGGCGCGCAATTTGATTTAATCGTGCCGACTTAAACACGCGGTTTGGTTATCGTTTTGTCCGGATTAGAAAATGGCATTTTAGCGTGTTCTGCAATATCGTCGAGAAACTCAAGTGGGCAATCAAAATCAAAATCCAATAGCAATTCAATGTCACGATTACCATGTTGGCTGAAATCGGCTGTGATGCCTGCCACGCATGCGCGCCATAAGCCCTTCAAAGCTTCTTCTATTGTGCTGTGCCAAGTCATCTTGGAGTTCACCGCTTATCAACAACACAACACCCCTCCCCCCCCCACAGAGCTGTTAATAAGATTACCATACGGCCTTCAAAGCTGGCCCCCCACACACACTTTAGTAGTTGAATCAAATCATTAATAATTGTTCTTTAGAATTTTATTGGGTAATGAATCATACAAAAATGCAAAAATACAATAATTCGTGTACAGGCTTGTCTTTTCCTTCGTTATGGTTGCATTTGATTCTGTATTGCTGTACTGTACAGTACAGTACTGAAAATAAAAACCAGAAATAATTGATTAAACAAAAAAATAATATTTTTTTGGGGGGGGGTCTGATGATTTTAACCCCCCCACACACACGTTCAGTGTGCGATATTCATGTCTGCAATACTGTAGTATAATCAAATAAGCAATAATAGACCCAAAAGAAAAAACATGTGCTGTATTACAATAACATGTTCGCAAATCCGCAAAAACAATTTTTTGGTTATCGCCATAGCTTGCATAGCAAGTATGGATATTCTGACATTCGATTCAAGTTTTACAAATGCAGTACAGTATACTGTATATTTTTGGGGGTTATCACCATGGGCTTGCATACTGTAGCAATTATGGATATTATGAGAATCAAACAGTACTGTTGCTTTTTAATTCCACACTAGTCATGTACGTTCTTTCTGAAGTGGGTGGCATACTGTAGTACTGTGATTTTTATTTGGGGGTGTGGGGATCAAAACATTATGATGACCTGTTGAGAATATGTCTTTGAACTAGAGCTTGGAACTTCATACAGCTAGCACAGCTCGCACCCCCTAGACCCCCACCACCCCCGCACACACACAGCTCAAGGATTTCAACCTCTTATCAACACCTCTGACAAACCATGCCACGCATGTGCAACTGCGATAAGCTAAGCCCTTCTAACTTGCCTTTTCTTCAACACAACACTCCCCCCCCCACTAGTAATAAGATTAACATGTTGTGTGAGATACAGGCCTTGCTAAGAAAGCCCTTCTAAAACTGCTATTGTACTTTAAAAAAAAAAAGTCAACTTGAAGTTCAAAGCTTATCAACAACACAACAACACAACAACAGAGACCTCAAACAGAACCATTAACGTAAATGTACTGTTGCGTGATTATCATGAGCTGGGCAGAAGACATGTTGGATAATCCTTAATGCAGGAAAATAGTATTTTTCTACAGCATTTTATTGCATTATTAACAGAAATGATTGATTAAACAATAAAAATATAATAACTTTTAAAAAGCATTTTTTGTTTTGATATATATTTTTTCCCAAACTAATGTGAAGTGCAATGCTTTGTTTGTTGAACTGTTCATAAGAATTTCAGGTCAGCAAGAGGGGTTTAAAAAATAGATTTTATTTTTTAATGCATAATACAGTACAAAAATACAATACAGTAGCTCTTGTCTTTCTCTTTGTTATGGCATTGCGAGATGGGGAGAGAGGTGGCTGCAGCTCTGAAAATATATTATTCCAAAAGATTTTTTTAAAAACATATTTTTTTTTTTTG
>WSYH01001436.1:0-122528 GCA_036426205.1 Ascaphus truei
AAGAAGGGGGATCTCCGTCAGATCTCTAATTGGCGACCGGTCTCACTGCTCAGCACGGACTATAAGATCGTAGCCAAAGCGCTTTCGCTGAGGCTCAAGTCCGTGCTGGCAGAGGTGATTCACCCCGACCAGTCCTATACTGTCCCAGGCCGGAGCATTCATGACAACATTTTTCTGGTCCGGGACCTGATGCAATACGCGCAGAGGACTGGTCTATCACTCGCCTTCCTGTCCCTAGATCAGGAGAAGGCGTTTGACAGAGTGGATCACCGTTACCTTATGCAGACCCTGCGGGCGTTTGGCTTCGGCCCACAATTTGTGGGCTTTCTCCAGATGCTGTACGCCTCTGCAGAGTGTCTGGTGAAGATCAACTGGTCCCTGACGGCACCTTTTGTGTTTGGTCGGGGAGTACGTCAAGGGTGCCCCCTGTCTGGGCAACTGTACGCGCTGGCCATTGAGCCCTTCCTCTGTCTACTGAGGAGGAGGCTCACCGGGCTGGTGCTGCGGGAACCCGACATGCGAGTAGTCCTGTCGGCTTATGCCGATGACGTGCTCCTCGTGGCCCAGGACTTAGATGATCTAGAGCGGGCACAAGCGTGCCAAGAGGTCTACACCGCGGCCTCTTCTGCTCGGATCAACTGGTCCAAGTGCTCCGGCATATTGGTGGGTCCCTTACAGGTGGACTCTTTGCCCCCCACGTTTCGGAATGTCTCGTGGGAGAGCGATACTCTCAAGTATCTGGGAGTCTACCTGTCTGCTGCGGAGGACCCGGCCCCAGAAAACTTCAGTGATCTTGAAGAACGGGTCATTGCTCGTCTGGGGTCATGGGTGTATCTGTCGAGAATGCTTTCCCTTAGGGGAAGGACCCTGGTGATCAACCAGCTGGTGGCCAGTCAGCTTTGGCACCGGCTGATAGCCATGGGTCCAACCCCCGAATTTATCAACAAGATCCAGAGGAGGTTGATGGATTTCCTCTGGATGGGGAAGCATTGGGTCTCTGCGGGAGTTGCGTGTCTCCCTTTGGAGGAGGGTGGACAGGGAGTGGTGTGTGTCCGCTCCCAGTTACACACTTTCCGCCTCCAGTACCTGCAGAGATACCTATTCGCAGATCCGTCTCCGCAGTGGTGCCAGCTGGCGACCTTTTTCTTTCGCCAGCTGCGCAATATGAGGTATGACCGGCAATTGTTTATCATCAGGCCTGAGGGTTTAGGTAGAGACCTCTCGGTGCTGCCGGCATACTACCGGGACTTACTGAAGGCCTGGAAATTGGTCTCCGCGACCAGGAAGAAACAGGCGGTGGGGGTTGATATCCTCGCCGAGCCCCTGCTGTATAATCCGGCAGTGGGGGCTCGGATGTTGGATTCACCCTCTATTTGCCGCCGGCTAATCCTGGCGCAGGTGACCAGAGTCGGGGATCTCCTGGACTTTGAGCGGCGGGACTGGGTAGGAGCAGAGGAGCTCGCGCCCCGTATGGGTCTGCTTACTGCCCGCGTGCCTCGTCGTTTGATCCAGGAGATTAAAGATGCCATCCACCCCGACTCACGCACCTTCATCGAGGGGGTTTTGCAGACCGGAGAGCCTTGTCAACCTATCAACTTCAGCTCTCCGAATTTTTGCGTAGAACCCAAACCAAGGCAACCCCCTCGAGTTCCTATCTCCCCAAACCTCAGCAGGTTGGGGGATATGTCCCCAGCATGTTTTCGCGGCATGCCGAGGAAAGTCCTGTATTCTCTGGTGCTCCACATAGTGCACTACCTCGCCCTTGTCACCCGCCCAGATACCATCTGGAGGCGGGTATTTTTTGGGAACGAGGGCGAGAGACCCCGGTGGAGAGAGCTCTATTCAGCTTTGGTTCCCCGTCCCGCCGGGGATTTGAGTTGGAGGGTCCTCCACGGTGCACTGAGCACAGGAGAGTATTTGGCACACTTCACGGACTCCCCCGCCGCCTGTCCTTTCTGTGGCGAGCGGGAGTCTGTATTTCACATTTATTTGAGTTGCGCCAGACTGCAGCCCCTCTTGTCCTTCTTGAGGAGCCTTCTCCTGCAGTTCTGGTTAAACTTCTCTCCTCATCATTTTATTTTTGGGTGCCCAGTGTCCCGAGACAATAAGCCTAGGGATCTCCTAGTCAACCTGCTCCTGGCAATGGCTAAGGTAGCCATTTACAAGACCAGGAAGCAGCGTTTGGAGAAGGGGGTCCCAACGAACATCGTGGCAGTGTTCCGGGCGCTGGTGCACTCCCGTATTCGGGCAGAGTTCACGTACGCCGAGTCCGCTGGGACGGTTTCGGAGTTTGCCTCCCAGTGGGCGTTAGGCGGGGTGCTCTGCTCGGTATCCCCCATCATGGGGTCTTCTGAGTTAACCCTTCTTTTTTAAGTGCACTTTCTACAGTGCACTTGCTGATTCCCTTATATATTTGTTTGACTGGTTTTTCTTTGTTCTACTTGGCAACAAGTAGAATTGCTGTTTAACTGAATTGGCCGGCTTCGCCGGCCAATCAGTATTGAACCAGATCAAAATAGGCTGCCTCACTCACCTCAGCACCATCACCTGCTGCTGCCTCACTCACCTCAGCACCATCACCTGCTGCTGGTTCACTTCGACTCATTCAGAAAGCGGAAACCAGCACACGCCACCAGGAAAAAGTTTATTTTATTGTGGGAGCTGACAAACTCAAATTCGCCACACTTTCATGGCCAATTCGCCACTTGAGGCGATTGGCGACAAGGTTGCCCACCTCGGCTCTAGGCAAATGAGTCATATTTAGTAATAAGTGCTCCTCAATAAGACACATTGGCGGTTATTCATTAAACTGCGATAGTGCTAAATCGACTTCAATGGATGTTTCCATACGATAGTGCCCTGATCGGTACTATCACAGTTTAATGAATCCCCCAATTTAATGTACCCCCTTTATGTGCTGGAAGATGCCATACAGCCCCATTGACTTGAATGGTCCCTAGAGGCATATTCACTAAGCTGCAATGAAAGGGGTCTTATAGGAGTAGCAAATTTTAGTAAAACTGACGCAATATCTAATATTTGAGTCAATTACTTTGAAAATTCAACATACATTATCATACTGTATATGTTTAACTGCTTTTCAAATTCAGACCTGAAAGTAATATGTCCGCAAGCACATTTATCAAAACCAAGTTAGAGTGGGCTGCAACCTCATTCTCATTTTGGGACACTCTTAAGAGTTGAATAATCTGATAAAAAAAATGAATAAGAAACATCTCATTCAATTATCCAAGTCTCTACAATGGACTCCAGATGCCCTTAACCTCCCTGACTTCACTTTTACTCCTACGGTATCGGTAAGTCTCCTCAGGGCAGGGCTTTCCTTTGCCTTATGTTGTTATTTACTTGTTGTGTTTATCCCATTGTTTGAATTTTTTTTTACAATACATTCCTTCTTACATATGCTGTATAAGTTATAAGAGCACCCTCAAAGGAGCAATCCAAGCGGGCCATTTATTTATCATTTTTTATCTTTTTACACAGGATTGAAGCAGGGGGGTCTCTGGAGCTGATCTCAATTAATTTCAGCTCTGGGGTCCCCCTGCTTCCCGAGATATTTCCCTCTGAAAGGGTGTCGGTTAGTGTTGGACCGGGTCCTACATTTTTTTTTTAACCGGGTAACGGGTACCTGGAGGATTTGGCGCCTTGTACCCGGCCACCCAGTTATTCACTTACCTGGGGGTGGAGGAAACTTACCTGGGGTGCGGCGATATCTGAACAGGTAAGCAGAGGTGCGGGGGCGGTGGGGCAGCCTCAGCGGTCAGTGTGGAGCCCGCGTGGGAGCTGCAGGACTCCATACTGCACTGTGAGCTGGGACAGTCGGCTGTCCAATAGGAAAGCTTCTTCTCCTGCTCCGGTCACATGGTCCCAGCTCACAGTGCAGTATGGAGTCCCACGCGGGCTCCACATGACTGTGATGCTGACCCACCTCCCCCGCACCTCTGCTTACCTGTTCAGATGTCGCAGCGAGGGCTTCAAGCAGGTAAGTAATAGATACTTTTCAACTACCCTGACATTACCCGGATACCCGTCGCCGGGTCCGGGTAATTTTCGGGTAGCTGAAAAGCCGCCGGGTAACGTGTAGTACCCGGTACATCACTAGTGCCGGTATCTCAGCATTGTTTAATACTCCTGCGTCACGTGGGCTAATAGGAAGCCGAACTGGTGATGTCACGATCCCCTATTGGCCCGCCGGGCGCGGGAGCCTTGTAACGCAGCGATTACATGAACCCCAGCCAACAAGTCAGAGCAGCTACCGTATCCCCTACAGAGGTAAGGATCTCTGGAAGCATGCGCTCACCAAAGCTGAAATGAAAGGGGTTCCGCTCCGGAGAACCCCTGATTCAATCCTATGTAAAAATACGTTTTTTTTTAAAAAAAGGAAGAGGAAGAAACGACCCGTTTGTATTGCCGCTTTAAACCTTTCACTTAAATAATCAGTGGGTTAAGCATTATGCTAAGGAATAAATGTTTATCAAACTTTAGGGACAATTCCCAAACTTGGAAGAACTAAAAAGGGAATTTTATGAGGCACCACAATTATTAGCAGGAATGTTGAAGGCATACTGTAATTAAAGTTTTTTTTCAATTTAATTTGACATCTCTATTTAAAATGTGTCTCATGCTCTTGGTTGAATAAATTGAAAAATCCATAATAAAAAATAAATAAAAAAACCCAGATGTCAATGACAAGCTTTTATATTTTACCTTATTATAAATCCTAGCCTTTCATCTTCCAACCTGTCAAAAATCACTATGAAATATGTAACAAATAAAAGAAACATGATCATTTTATGAAGAATTAATGCCATTTGCCTGTGCTATCCTTCAATTACTCTGCATGACTGTGCTTTGCTTGATGTGCCAATGACATTATTAGCTTTTACATTGAAGGGTAACTTAACTTGGAGAAAATGGCAGATTCCATAAAAACACTCACTTATAATGCCCTCTGTTACTTCAATATAATTGACAGGAGGACACAGAGTTCCTGTCACACATATTTAATATCTTAAATACAGGCAATGTCCATAAATACGTTTTACAGGCAGGTCATGCAGTGTGTTTACAAGACAGCATACAATTAGCATTTGCCCCTACATTAAATGCAGCAAAACCCTGATCATTATGCAAACAGAACATCATTCTCAAGAGTTGTGATTGAGGTGCTAGAGCTGCACAAGAATGGATTTAAATAAGGGCTAGTGCTTTTTAAAATATACAGATGGAAGTCAACCAAGTAGAAGAACCAAGTTTGAACAAAATGGATGGAGTTAAATAATCAATAAAGTAAATTGTAATAATAAAGATGATACAATGTATTCAAATGGGAACTGAAAGCATATGCACATAAATGATACTTAGTAGCAGAATAGTAACAGAATAAAGGGACTTTTATGCAGCGTAATAAAGTACAGAATGCTGTGACTAAGGTATACTCAATACATTGTATTATCTTTATTGCTACAATTGTTGTTCGTTGTATTAACTTTATTGAATACTAGCTGATATACCCGGCGTTGCCCGGGATGTAATTTTGGGGGGGTGGGCGACAGGGTTGGGCTTCCCCCCCTTGACAGCTAGGTGGGTGACTCAGTTGACTGAGTGTGTGGGTGGATGGGTGACTGAGTGGGTGGGTGGGTCGGTGACTGAGTGGGTGGGTGACTTTGGGTCGGTTTGACTTTGGGTCGCTGGGTGGGTGGGTGACTTTGGGTCGCTGGGTGACTTTGGGTCGGTGGGTGATTGGGTGACTTTGGGTCGTTGGGCGGGTGACTGAGTGGGTGGGTGAGTGACTGGGTGACTGGGGGAAAGTGGGTGACTGGGGGAAAGTGGGTGACTGGGGGAAAGTGGCTGACTGGGGGAAAGTGGGTGAGTGAGTGACTGGGTGGGTGTGTGGATGTGTGGGTGGGTGACTTTGACTGGGTGACAGTGGGTAACTGGGTGACAGTGCGTGGGTGGGAGACGGTGGGTGACTTACCTTGACCGGGTGGTGTTTCCTGGCGGCAGACGGTTCCCCTCCTGGCACGGATATCCCCGTGGCATCAGGCTGGGGCAGGAGGTGGGTTCGGAAGCTGGCTGGGGGGCAAGAGTGGCAGGCTGGGGCAGGAGACCCGCGCCACGTGAGGGTGAGTGCAGGAGGCCCGGCCACGCTTCCCCTCCATCCGGGAGCGCACGTGATAGTGCGTGCAGGAGGCCGGGGGAGTGCAGGAGGCCCGGCCCGCACTTCCCCTCCGTCCGGGAGTGCACGTGATAGTGCGTGCAGGAGACCGGGGGAGTGCAGGAGGCCGGGGGAGTGCAGGAGGCCGGGGGAGTGCAGGAGGCCCGGCCCGCGCTTCCCCTCCGTCCGGGAGCGCACGTGATAGTGCGTGCAGGAGTGTGTGTGTGTGTGTGCCCTTTGGCCCGTCACTCCGCCTCAGGCCAATGAGAGGTGTGCGGGGGCGGGCGGGCCAAGGGACCAATGAGATTTCCCCTAGGGACACAGGACATCCAGACAGGCATACAGTGCTTTCACTAATATAGTATAAGATTTAACACATCTCCATGTCGGATGATTAACACTTGTGTTGGGACTTGCTATCATGGACATTGAAGCCCTGCAGCGCCGGCCGGAGGTTAGCTGCTGCATCTTCAGCGTCTTCTTTTCTTGCCAAAACTGAGCTGCAAGTGCCTGTTTTCCTGGACTCTGATTGGACTTGCTTTTAATTTTTTTAATTTATTTTTGTTACTTACATTTTTTTATTACTCATTTTTTCAAAAGTAAAAAAAAAAAAGGGGGGTACAAAAAGAAAAAAGGAAGGGAAAAATACAATGGTACAATGTTGCAAATAATCTGATTACACATTAGGGAGGAGGATTAGGGGAGGGGGGAAGGGGACAGCATTTGAAACCCCTTCCCCCCTCCATTCCTAATGTGTAATCATCAGATTATATGCAACATTGTACCATTGTATTTTTCCCTTTTTTTTTTTTAAAAATCACATTTGGGTGGTGGGTTGTTTTTGGCTTTATAGTGTGTGTTTGTGCTAATCACTTTTAACCCAGATGCCGGTCCCATAAGTCGACTAAAACATTGGTCCATTTTTTTCATGCTTAATACAGTTATTTAAATCTATTTCTGTGCTTATTGTCTTTCATTTTGACTGAATAACTAACCTGATTTGTTTACAGCACTAGCCATATACAGCACATGGTGCTTAGAAATATATAATTTATGTCTGTGGATCAGCATGTTCTAATGTCCTGTGCTTCAAAGCTATAATGACATGACTGCTAAGTGATATGATGCATAGTTGGAGTGCTACAATAAGAATTAAGATTGCATGATTTGGTGAGAATTTTCTTTTTTCTTTAAGCAGACCCTTAAAATATTAAGCTTTTAGATCAGTTAGGGAATACAGAATAAGAGAGACACAAATCAGGGCAGATAGTAAATCAGCTATGATAAGTTCACATTTTACAGACAGTAAATGAAACATTGAGAGAACGCCCTATGCAGGACTACGCTGGTGGTATCCTACTGTATTTTCCACTGCGCTTGGGAAATTAACTTGATGCAGACACCTATATTTAAGCATCTGTTCTAAGTTTTAGCACCATGTTCACATGATTGATTTAAATAACTGCTTAGGTCTATTTTAAAATAAACCATGCTTACCCAACGTGTCAACCACTTTGGCCTACATTTTAATACTCTAACAGAATAAAGGCAATACTTATTTTATACACAGTATAACTGTGTGCTTAGGGGGAAATCAACAAAGTGTTGGACATTTACAGTACTTCCTTAATATTTTCATTTTTCTATTTGCTTCCACAAACTGCATTGATGAAGACAAAGGCACAAATACAAAATGCTAAAAATGTGCAGGGAAGAGAGAGATAGCTTTGTCGAAGAGATACATTAATTCCTTAGACATTACAAAAATGTAAGGCAGGAGTGCGCAGACTTTTCTGTTTGTGCCCCCCTGTCTGCTCTCCAATCACGGTTATTAACATTTTTCAATCTCGCCACTGAGCCAGAGTCCCCCTGCCTACTTCCCCTTTACAGGGTGGGGTAAGAGTAAAGAAAACACTTGTTTGCTAGCCCCTCTTCCCTATTTAGAGGCCCCAAGAAATTTCAACTAGGTGCAATTGAACCTTTAATGACTTCAGTGCCAAACTGCACTTCTATTAATTGTTTTAGCAATACCATTACTAAAAGGGTTAAGAGGAAGATATTTACAGACACATTCAGCTCAAAGTGGTATATGAAAAGAGCATCTGCGCATCTCTAAATTGGCAGCAGTAGCTCTGTCTTTGTTTATTGTTCTATTCTAATTTGTGCAACATGGGACGCTGGGCTCCAGACAGTGGAGCTGGCATAGCGCTTGCATGATGCTGCCAGTACATTACAATACATGCAACCATTTCACACCTAGTGTCCCTTATTGAGAAAATATTGTATTATGTTAAATAGAAATGCAGGTGTTGGCGGACCACCAGCAATGTTGCTAAGCTCCCGCTCAATCCTTAAATAAATTGTATGTTGTTATATCATATTCATTAGATTTAGACACAATTACTGTAACTGTCTATGCTACTGTATAGTTATTCTATAACATGGCTTATTATCAAGTACTAGATCCATACCAAGAATAAATGATCAATGTCAATACTGTATGTTTTGCATATTGAATGCTGATCCCTCTGGTTCATGCAGGGTTTCTGGATCTCGGGATGATTTCAAATAAGTCTAATTCCAACTTTTCACAAAGGAATAGAGAGCATGAAAATGGCTGTGATTCAATAGTGAGAAGTACTGTACAAAACATTAAAGGTAAGATCAAGCCAACATGTCTAGTTCAGGTATAAGTTACAGCCACAATTTGGAGTCTCATGAAGAAAAGTTTATTAATTAACTTTGCTAAAGAAAAGGGGTTTTTTTTGTCCATGTCCCGTAATGGAGAAAAATAGCAATGTTTTAGACAAAAAAGGAAAAAAAAAAAATATAGTTCTGGAAACAACTGGACAGCATACCCAAACTACTTTTTATTAATGTTTTTGTGTGGCTAGTGCATTTTTTATACTAATAGTCAAAAGGCCCCTGATTATTTATTCAGCCGAGGCGTTCCCATGACGCTACAAAACTAACACGGCTCACCTACGCACCTTGGACTTTGAGGCATTGGCTGCATGTGATCAGAAAGTAAACACTGTGATGATTGCTCACATTTATATTAAGGTCAACTGATTATTTACGAAGTAAACACTTTGTTATATTTATCCCTTCTTTCCTGATGTTTTTTTTATTTTTTTTACTTGTGTAGTGCACTTCCCCCCATCGTATGGGAGATATGGTGGCTACGGTGTGTGTGGTGCGTTACCTGTGGCACATAGTAGGGCCGAGCCTCCGCTGTTGGGATTCTGGGGTGTGTATGATCCATCTGGTGACACCTGCACGGGATCCTGTATTCGATAACCCCGTGACAGGACCCAATACAATAATACACACACCGAATAAAATAACAGTTTACTGTATGTATAAGAATAACAACAATATACCGTCCCCACCAACTAGGCCTAACATTGGTCTCACATCTAGAATGTATCCATTCTTTCAGTCATTCTATCATTTTATGTTTAGGCATGTAGTTCTAAGTATTTCATTCATTGATCTAATATCTAAATATTTCAGTGACACATATTCTGATATTGAGGGTTGGTCTAGCAATATTATTGATTGTCAATAATCCATTTGATAATCAATGGTACTTTCCCTACTTCCCCTCTGCCATTAATAATATTAATTTAATATTATTCCTTTTATATTTTCACACATTTTTATTATTTTATATATATTCATTATCATTGTTCATATTCTTCATCACATCTATGTATTTGTGCTTCGCAAGTTATTTTTGATTATTTATATTTCTGTGTGTTTGTGTCTATGTATATTACCTGGTGGTATTACTTTTGGTAATTAGCAGTTGTCCATCTATAGATGAATGATATAGTATTTAGGTCTCTTAACCGTATTCTTTGACATTCATGTTTTATTTAGAGTTTTTTTACATTTATATATATCTTTTCTATATATATTTATATACATATACTTTTTTTACATACACATTTTTGTTTGTCATTCATCTATTGATTGCATTTACCATCAGTAAATGTCATTCAGCTGGTGTTTTCAGGTTGCCTGGCTACCATTAGGGTATACATACACAGTCATGCTTCCTTCCTTTATCACCCTTTGAAAAAGTCGCCCGTGTGCGATGAAACGTGTCAGGGAGCGTCATCACGCAATACCACTGACACTACGCCATCACGCATGCGCACGAAGAGGCCGGATCGAGCGCGGAACTAGACAGCGGCCATCCAGCACAGGAGACATTCTATGGGAGCTTAGACGCAGTTTGTGGACTATCAGAGGCACTTTGGATTCCTGATGGATCACTGCCGTATTACATCCTTGAGACTGAGGAACTGTTGATCCTTTCACATACATACCGGATGGTGGTGATAATTCACAAACTGCTTTTTATCCTTTTACCCTTGTGAGTGATATTCTTCCCCCTCCCCTTCCTTTCCAACAATATGTAGTTGTTTTACACTATGGGGCTGGGCGTCCTCCCCCCCCCCCCACCCCCTCAGTATACAATACTATATGGTCTCTTTTCTACTCTGCTATTAGCTGTTCAAAGAAGAAAACGCTTGTTCCGGTGGGGAGAAGCAGATCAGCGGGCACCACGATGCAGAAAAAATTGAATTGAAGCTGGACTGTGCTGTATAACATTTCCTTTATTTCGGCATGGATAAAAAGAGAGGGGAAACATACCCCTGCACCTCTAACGCGTTTCACCCAGTAATTGGGCTTTTTGAAAAAGCCCAATTACTGGGTGAAACGCGTTAGAGGTGCAGGGGTATGTTTCCCCTCCTCTTTTTATCCATGCCGAAATAAAGGAAATCGTTATACAGCACAGTCCAGCTTCAATTCAATTTTTTCTGCATCGTGGTGCCCGCTGATCTGCTTCTCCCCACCGGAACAAGCGTTTTCTACATTGTCCACTACTACAGCCTTGGAGCACACAGAACCGGTCGTCATATGTGAGTACAATTGCTGCCCCATGAGAGCTGCCCCAGGCATATAGGTTCAATTTGTTCAGAGACTTTGGAGAGGTCTTGGGGGGGTTCCAGGACTTCCCCCTTACAACTCTACACACCTCTGCTAGACCTTATGCCATCTAGGGGTTAAATGCTTACAGCCTCAAGCATGCACTATCACACCCTGTGATCCGGTTCAAGTGCAGGAAGATAATTTAATCAAACAAGTGGGTCATTATTATGCTCTGTAGCACTGGTTGATTGGGGGCCTTACCCCTTTATTTTTTGTTCTATAAGCTGTTCAAAGACATAAGCTGTTCCAATACAATATGGTGATATATAGCAAAAGCAAAAATATCAAAGATACATCAAATTGCCTTGATAAAAACTGGCCAATTAAAGGTATGTTTATATACATATATTTAGCAAACTATCAAGTTTTATCATCCATAGTAAGTTATTTTTATCCATTTTAGGAATTCATACATTCATTAACTACATAGTATTTTCGAGTGTCAATAATACAGGCGTTCTTACATATAGAAGCTTTCCACAGCAATGTATACCCTTCAAAGCCATTTATTTCTATCTTTTGAGACCTTTATGTATTGATGTACTATGCACTTCCGCTTTGGAGATATTTAAAATGATATATTTTATTCAAAGTTAATATTTTGTTTTCACAAGATACTTATGTATCCTCCAATGTAACCAGCCTACTGACAGATACAAGTTAATTGTTTATCTTGTCACATTTCTCCAGGATTCGTATCTCAGCAGGGTGTTGTTGTTATTTTATCCAACATAACTATTATCTTAGAGAACAGTTAAGATCGGGGGGAAGGGGGGCTGGAGAAACAAGCAAAGTGGATGGCTGATTTGAAACATACAAACATACACATTTCAATATCTGTATACTGTGTGTTCTGTTCTTTGAAGATATGTTACGTGCGTTTTACAGAACGGGGAGTGCAGGTGAGTGAATACAAAAGGATGATATTCTTGGATTCACCTGCAAGGTACCACATTAACCCAGGTTTTCACAAAGGCATCTTATGAGCACAAATGACATTTATGATATGGAGAAAAAAAAAAAAAAAAAAAAAAAAAAACAGATTCAGAAGGAAGAATATGCCATCAAAAGCACATTGTTCCTTGGCTCTGCAGAATGAAAAGGCAAGAATGCCTGGCAGGAACAAAACAATAAATGGTAGTGAATGGGAAAATGTGCTGGGACACAGCAGGGACAAGAGTTTTTTTTACCTCTCACTTGCCAGTTGTAACACGACCAGAAGACATTAATACCGTATCTCAGGGTAATTTGTTGGTAGACCAGAGCTCAGTTGGCAGGCAGCCCGGCTTACTTGGACCGGGTACCTATACAATACTACTAGCAAATGAAAAGGACTGCAAGCCCCAAATGTAAAGTAGGTGATAGTTTATCCTTAGCTCATATTGTATAACCATGTCATAACTCTAACCAATCCAATTCATTCAACAACAACTGGACTGTTGGGCAATTGAGGAACACATCATTAAAGGTCAGACTTTTAAGAAATTCAGGCTGTATACAGTAATTCTAAAGCAAACAAGCCCCGACCTGTTGCAGACTTAACCCTTGATTGAATGCATGGTTTGACAGTGCTATAAACAGCCACAAAAACAAAAAATACATTTTTAAATATCTACCACACCATATTGCACTCTATTTTGTTCTTTTGGGTTATTCTGTAATCTGCGATAGTGCTGATAAGGGTACTTATCACATGGACATGCTATTTGACTTCTGTTCATAGCACGGTTTCAAATGAGGCTTTCACATCAAGTATTATGCCTGTATTAGTCCCAGATGATTTTTAATATCCACCGAAGGGGCAGATCAGGCAATTTCAGGCCGCAATTTCCCATATACATCAATGGGTAATTTTGTCTGAAAACTACTTGATCGGCCTCTTCGGCGGGTATAGAATGATCCCCTTCATCTGTCTGTATGCTGTTTGGACAGGGTAACAATAGTTTACAAGATAGCTTGAAAAAAAAATTATATTGACACCATAAAATCTAGAGAATGAAAAACAAAATTAGAGTGTGATATTAAAGTGAAAATTACACTGTTGAAAAACCAATCTTGCCTGCCAGTCTCATCTGGGTGTAATACTGGAATGAATACTCTTGTTCTGCTCAAGGATGTCTTCTCTCTACCTCTTGTGTGTCAAAAGCCCTCTCCCATCTTAAACCCTTCTCACTCACACCTCTGGAGTGCCCTTCCCCTCAATATCCGACTAGCACCCTCTCTATCCACCTTTAAGATCCACCTTAAAGCACACCTCCTTATCGAAGCATATGAGTAGCTCTGTGGCCGATACTATACACATACACTTCATACATTGACTTTGGCCACTTGCAGACACACTTACCAGAACGCCTCCTACTGTCTCAGTATGTTACATAGAAGATGAGGTTGAAAAAAGACATACGTCCATCAAGTTCAACCTTTGTTAAATTTGGACAACAGATACTTTATCCTATATCTATACTGTACTTACTTATTGATCCAGAGGAAGGCAAACAAAAAACCCAGTGTCATATCATCCAATGATATCTCATAGGGGGAAAAATAAATTCATTCCTGACTCCCAAGAATCGGCAATCGGATTAATCCCTGGATCAACATCCTTCCAATGTTTACATATTTGGTATATCCCTGTATACCTTTCCTTTCTAAAAAGATGTCCAACATTTTTTTTAACAAATCTATTGTATCTGCCATCACAGTCTATGTAATAATGTAATGAATTCCACATTTTAACTGCCCTTACTGTAAAGAACCCTTTCTTTTGTTGCTGGTGAAATCTCCTTTCCTCCAACCTTATGGGATGGCCCGAGTCCTTTGTACTGCTCACCATGTTTCAGTAATCCCTATGATATCAAACTGCTCCCTATTTCTTCAAGCTCCATTTAAAAAAAAATTCAGCCTGTACTATTATCTTCGTCTTCCTTTCTGCGCCAAATTGGTTTAGTCTTTAGAAGTTTTCTAGTATTATCTGTATTTACTATGGGTGTCTCACTGCTTGTCAAACTTGCACTTGCCCCCATTCTACCTCCATAACACCTGGACTCCTCTTCTATTCTATTCTATTTAGTTTGTTATGTATCATTCCCCTCCCCCCTCCATCCTAGTTTAAAATCTCCTCCAACATTTTTAACATTCTCCCGACTAGCACAGAAGATCCCTCTTCACTGAGGTGCAATCCGTCCCTAGAATAAAGATGGCACCTCTCAGAAAAGGAGTCCCAGTGCTCTAAAACCCCCAAACCCTCCTTCCTACACCACTTTTTAGCCATGCATTAACCTCCCTAATCTCTGACTGTCTCCCTGCGGTAGCACATGGCACTGGTAGTATTTCAGAAAATACTACCTTGGGAGGGCCTTGCCTTAAGCTTTTGGCCTACATCCTGAAATAATTTTTTAGGACCCTCCATCTTTCTCCAATTTGTCATTGGTGCCAACATGTACCAAGACCGCTGGGTCAATCCCAGGCCCTCCCAACAATCTGTCTACCCGATCCGCAATGTGCCGAACACGAGCACCCGAGAGGCAACAAACCGTTCGGTTCATGTGGTCACGGCAACAGATTGCCCTATCTACCTTCTTAATAATGGAGTCTCCTACCCCCAATCTCTTTGTATCCGAGCATCCCGAGTCCCTCTGTGCTGTAGGAACTATTCCCTTGGCTGCCATGTTATTCCAACTTACCAATTAGATTGTGAGCTCTTCGAGCCAGGGACTCATTTTCCTAAATGTCACTTTTATGTCTGAAGCACAACTTTCGATTATGTGTTATTTATATTATTTGTTATTTATATGGATTGTGACATGTATTACTGCTGTGAAGTGCTATGTACATGAATGGCGCTATATAAAGATATACATACATATGTGGGATGACTTATGTGTAGAAATATCATACTTGTAGAACAGGATACAATTATAGTTTGGCAACCATTGCAGTACCAAAACTGAATGGTCTATATCCAGGAATGGGCAACCCTTTCGCCATTCGCCACTTGTGGCGAATTGGGAGTCAAAGTGTGGCGAATTGAGTAACCACAATAGAAGGGCCGCCGGGACTTCTGCACTCACTGTGCAGCCCGCGGCGGCTTTTCGCTCTCCCTCTCGAGTTCGCTCCCGTTCCCCCACGCTCTCCCCCCTCCCCGATCAGCCCGCTCATGCTCTCCCCCCTCCCTGCTCACGCTCTCCCCCCTCCCCGATCAGCCCGCTCCCCGATCAGCCCGCTCTCCCCCCTCCCCGATCAGCGCGCTCTAGCATTGAGGCACTTCCGTGCCTGCAAGAGCGCGCGCGTGCAGTCCTGCCTTCTCTGCCGCCTCCTCCGAGCAAACCGAGGTAGAGAGGGAGGGGGTGTCATTGGAGGTGCAGGGAGGGGGGGGGGGGTTATTGGAGGTGCAAGGGGGGTCATTGGAGGTGCAGGGGGGGGGGGGGTCATTGGAGGTGCAGAGAGGGGGTCACTGGAGGTGCAGAGGGGGGGTCATTGGAAGTGCAGAGGGGGGGTCCTTGGATGTGGCAGAGGGGGGGATCATGGGGGGTTCAGAGGGGGGTTCCATGGGGGTGCAGAGGGGGGGTCATTGAGGGTGCGGGGGGTCATTGGAGGTGCAGAGGGGGGTCATTGGAGGTGCAGGGGGGTCATTGGAGGTGCGGGGGGTCATTGGAGGTAGGGGGGGTGATGTGAGGTGCAGGGAGGGAGAGTGATGTGAGGTGCAGGGGGAGAATGATGTGAGGTGCAGGGGGGTGAGTGATGTGAGGTGAAGGGGGGTGAGTGATGTGAGGTGCAGGGGAGGTGAGTGATGTGAGGTGCAGGGGGGGTGAGTGATGTGAGGTGCAGGGGGGGTGAGTGATGTGAGGTGCACGGGGGGAGAAGTATGTGAGGTGCAGTGGGGTGGGATGTGTGTGGTGTGCAGGGGGGTATTGTGTGTTTGATGTGGAGAGGGAGAATTATGTGGGTGGGTGAGGGGGAGAGATGGGTGTATGAGAGATAGGTGGGGGAGTATCGCAAAGGTTGATAGTGAGGGGTGCTGGGGGAGATATATGAGGAGGATGATGATGAGAGGTGCTGGAGGAGAGATGATGATGATGATGATTATTATTATTATTTTTCCCGCGCGGCCCAAATTTTTTTTCCTTGGAGCAGTTCGGCCCTTCTCGCTTTACGAGTTGTGCAGGCCTGCCTTACTTGGTAGGGAAGGAGCGCGCTCCGGCTGTGTGGCACGCTCCCCTTCCTCCCAGCCCGCTTAAGTTGTGTGACGCGCTTCCTCCCCTCCAGCACCAGAAGTTGATGCGCTGACACGCTCCTCCCCATCCACTCCCCTGGCCAGGCCTGCCACCACCACTTCCTTCCCTTTCTTTCTCAGCCGCCGCGATCTGGTTAGGAGACGGGGCTGATGCGGGGGACGGGGGCTGATGCCTGATGCGGGGGACAGGGGCTGATGCCTGATGCGGGGGACAGGGGCTGATGCCTGGGATGGGGGAGGGGTGGGGGCTGATGCCTGGGGCGGGGGGTAGAGGGCTGCTGCTGCCGCCTGATGAGGGGGCTGCTGGGGGAGATGATTAATGGTGCTGGGGCAGATGATGAATGGTGCTGGGGCAGATGATGAAGGGTGCTGGGGCAGATGATGAAGGGTGCTGGGGCAGATGATTAAGGGTGCTGGGGCAGATGATGAAGGGGGAAATGAGATGAGGAGGAAGATAGTGGTGGTGGCATGAGGGGGTGAGGGAGCTTGAGGGGGGTTATGGTCTGAGAATTTATAAACTTTTTCAAACCGTGTGTTTAAAATTTTCGCATGCGCAACATAATACCTACATTTTTACATGGTGTGGCTATTTTCACTTCTAATTCGCCACACCTGTGGCTACATTGAAAAATAGGTTGCCCACCCCTGGTCTATATCATCAGGGGGAGAGTACACACAAAAAGAAAAAAAATAATAATAAAACAGACACTCCTATTTAAAAAAAAAGTGAATTTATTAGCTCCTAAATTGAAGTTGTGTGTACACACACACACACACACACACAAACACACAAACACACACACCACAAACACACAACACACACACACACCACACACACACACACACACACACACACACTGTACTGTATATCACTATATTTGACATGTAATGTGTACATTTTGTGTATGATACTTTTTTTTTCTTAGTCATAAATGCAGACAGAACATTACAATTGCACATATGACAAATTAAAAAGGCAATAATTGTAACCCAAAAGACATAGCATGATACCTTTTACAGGTCCTCAAGAAGATCTCTGCGATGAGAAAGTCTCTATATTGAAGAACATTTGTTGGTTTAAAAAATAAATAATTATAGGGGTGTACAGATGTAGCCTCCTTTACTGTCCCTAGAGCAGCGGGATGAATCAGCATCTGCCTGTAGGACGTTCGTTCCCCCCCAGAGAAAGCAGCGGTGAGGATTCAGCAGAAACATTAAGTCTCGCTACATCAGTACATACATACATATCAATGCATTTTTGTAGCAAAACTGAGGGATTTTCATCCTGCGCCTGTGCATCCAAGTACGTTGCTCCAATTTTTCGAATTTTGGTGCAATATTATAATGAGATGTATCAAACCCTGCCTCATTGTGTGTATCAATCCGCTCTCATTTACTCTTATTTGCGCAAAGTGAAGTGGTGTAACATTCTGCACCACATGCAAGAAAACGCCAACTCCCATAATCAACAAGCAGCTATCAGAAACACACCAACCTGCTAATCCCCTTGTACTTTATGTTTCCACTTACCCTTTTTTATAGGATGTATTATCCTTGGGGCAGGGTTCTCCTTATCTACTGTAACAATGTATGTTAATGTTTGATATTTTATTGTCTTTCGTCCTCCAACACTATTGTACTGTGCAACGGAATATGTTAGCATGATAATAATAATAATGATGATGTAATCCTCCCTTACCAGCTTCCTAGGGACATTATATCGGTGTCGATGTATGTATAATATAGGCATCAATTTACCTTGTCTCATAGTGCTGGATGTGGTTAGCTGGGCGATGGAAAAGATGGGCGGCAGAAGTTTTTATAGTACAACGTCAATCTTTCTGTTACAAGGCTTCGGAACACTGCATCCACATTTACAATAAGATTGATATGGCTGTACCCGGTTTCATCCATACTTTTATCACTTAATACATAGTTCCTCCCTGGGTGGCTTTTGGTAACACTCCTGGGAGGTGCATACTTGTTACTGATAGGACTACCTGTATTGGACTAGGTCCCCTTGTGCTTGCTTAGCTCTATCCATGTGATAATTCTATTTTGGGCCTTTCTGAGATCCTGTCCTGTACTGGGGAGATCATCATCACCCTCCGTTCTCTTGCAGAAAACTGCGACTTCCACAGGGGCTATTAACTATGTATATTGAGCTCCACTTGCCAAATCTGCATTCCCTTTCTGGGACCTGCATATATCTTCCGTGCATTGTTGTAGGGATCCTAACTGTTAGGGCACTGTCCCTAACTAAAATACAACAAACAGGGGGGGAGGGTAATCTCTTCTTTACTAGGGGGACTTTCTCCCAGCCTCTACTCCCCGAGACTCCTCCTCTCTTCTTCTGGAACCTAACCTTCCAGAACAGTTCCTCCGACTCTCATATCCCCTATCACTTAATTCCATTTGCATCACCCACTGCTTACTATTAACTCCTTTGACTGCGCTGCGTCAAAACAAATGCATTGCCGCCAACAGAGCGATGGCTTGGTCGCAATCGCTGGAAGTCATCTCAATTTGATAATTCCAGCGACTGCATGCCTGACGTCGCCGTCGCTATAAGCGTAGCCTTAGATTACATTATTAACCAACACAAGGAGGAGGAGGGGTTACAATGAGATGATGCAACTCGGCTTCAAAGAATGAAGCAATATGCCAAAAATACTTTTCTCTGCATTGATTCACAGACCCATAGCATATTTGTATTCTTTTCATGTATTTTAAATTTTCTCGCATTAAATACGGCACCAATGTGGTTACCTATCTCGTTGTCAGTCACACTGGTATGTTTGCCTAAAGTAAATAGAGCCAGGTGTGTTACCAATTAATGGTTTGATGCCAAGCATATGTAAAGTTATTTCTATGTGCACTAATTATATGGGCTTAACTAAGGAACTAAAGCTAGAGCACAGCTGAACAAATTCAGCTTCTTATATCCAAATCAAGAAGTGATCTGGAATAGGACATTAAAATAGGCTGATGCTTTGCATAAGGCCCTACTAAAATGAATTCTCAAGTTATTGACGGTGAGTCTAAATCAAAATATAGATAGGTCACTAATACAGGCAAATTAACTACAAACAAACATACATAAAAATAGAAACGCAACGTGGCGAGAACAGCAGCAGAGGTTTCCCCACCTGATATGAGGTGCAATTGCATGAAGGCAGTACTAACTAGTTTATGGGTATGGTTATGCAATGTCACCATCAATGCAAACATCCTAATCTCATTACAGACTAATAATCCCTTGACCTCTCTAAATTGCAAACAGATTAGCAAATTAATAGATTACCAATTCCCTAAATGCAGATTAGGTTTATTAATTTCCTTAACCCCTTTTCAGCAGGTGAAACCGATCTGAATGTTAGGGGGTTTAACTATGAATATGACTTTTAAAGTTATTCATCACTGCAGTATTTTGCAATCAAACTGGCATTTTATTTTGGACATTCATAGATTGATTTTTTTTTAAATATATTCTGCCCTATTACACTCCAACAGTAATTTTAAAAGTCCCTTCTAGACACAGGAGCTTTACGTGTACAGTAGTCTACTTTTCTACAATGATGTATTTGAAAAAAGTTTCTAATAGAACACTAAGAAACCAAGACTCTTATACAGGCATACCCCACTTTAAGGACACTCACTTTAAGTACACTCGCGAGTAAGTACATATCGCCCAATAGGCAAACGGCAGCTCACGCATGCGCCTATTAGCACGTCCTGAACAGCAATAGCGGCTCCCTACCTGTACCGAAGCTGTGCGCAAGCGGGAGACTAAAGAGCCTGTTACAAATGCGTTATTTACATCAGTTATGCACGTGTATGACATTTGCAGTACAGTACATGCATCGATAAGTGGAAAAATGTAGTGCTTCACTTTAAGAACATTTTCGCTTTACATACATGCTCCGGTCCCATTGTGTACGTTAATGTGGGGTATGCCTGTAAACAAATGCACTCTAAGAAACAAGATTTACTACCATTTCCATCACAGAAACGACCTCTATGAAACAAGAACGACATTTAAAAATTACTCGAGCAGTTCGTTAAAACTAACAACCTGGAGACAAATGTGAAAAAGGGTTAGTGGGGAGGGAAAAAACCCCAGAAATCACTCTATTCCACATTGGTAATGTTAATTCATGGATGAACAGTGTGGAAAACACAAACACACACAATCTGTGAGCTAAAAAAAGCCACAAAATGATGCAAAAAAAGATATAAATGCAAGTCGAGTTGAACATCAGGCCCCTTAAATTAGTGAGGTTACACCAAGTTTCTGGTTCTACAAAGATACATTATTATCAATAAGCAAGGTTCTAAAGCAGTAGTTTCCAAACTTTTTTTGAGTAAGGTATCCTAAGTGAAATTCTGAGAAACCCCAACCATCACTAATAGCGTGTCTGAGATCAGATGCATTGCAAGGAACACCCAACCCTCTCTATTATTATAATTATTATTATTATTATTAATAGCGCATCTGAAATCAAATGCATTTTAAAATTCTTCTGTATTTGATACAATTTTCAAAATGACCAGAAAATTGCAGGGAACCCTTTAGGGATGCCTGGTGAACCAAAAGCTTACTAGGAACACCGGTTCTAAACACTGTTCTAAAGCCTTGTAACTATAATAGGCATAGAAACATTGTTCACTCTTGAGAACTCGATCAATAAACAACATGGGTGTCCACCCTAACCAAGGTGTACATGTAGGTTAGCCAGACTGCTGCAGAATCATTAAGATGAGACAAAAATAGTATTACAGATGTAGTTGCCAGTACTGTACTCTAATATGTTGGAAGATCAAAGACAATGCAATTTCCCATGTTTCTTGGTGCACATTATGTATGTTTAAATAAATAGAGCCACTGCAAAAATATTGCACTGTAGAATTCCTACTGGAACTAGTGTTCGTGGGTACAGAGGGTGGAAAAATACATGGTGCAACTAAAAGTAAATCTTACCTGACAAGATGCCCTTGGTTTACTTATTAGCAGTTAGAATAAAATAAATTAGTCCGTTTCTTTATTCCCAGTAATGTCATGATATCAACAAATCAAAGGGTTTTACACTGCCATGTTCCAGAATCCTCTTATTTCATGCCTTTTGCACAATACCTGTATTTAGAAGGTTCTAATTGGTCACAATTAACCAGGTTCATGATTGAGCTCATTCAGCTACCAATTTCGCTAGGTGGAATATTGCATTTCTCCACAGTACTGTAGTTCAACTGACATGTTTACTTTGAACACCCTTAATTTTTTCCAAATATTACCTACAGGCCCCTCCGGAAACCTAGAAAATGTGTCACAGAAGCCTCCAACAGCAAAGAACATTATTTGATCGGTTTTACAAATGACAGCATGCTGTATGAAAGAACATCCTGGTTTCCTTCAGACTTGCAACCCATAGAAAAATGTAAGGTTGCCACTAAACTATACTTTGTCAATAGCTCATTTACCAGTAGCTAACACCACAGCCTCCAATTCACTTAAGTATGACGTGCCTAGCAACATTTTAACACAGAAAGCACCATATAAACTGTTAAAAGAAATTATCATATTCTTGCCTGATAACCTAACAGTTAATAGAAACAATATTGATCTTTACAGCACTACACTTTTTTTCCCCTTTTTTTTAAATGTCTCCCCATTACTCACCTCAGAAAAGCATTTACACATTATCTTCCCCCAGGCTGAGTTTAAGAACCACAGTGCAGATGTGGAATGAATAAAGAGCATAACTCTTGTCATTTGGCCTAAGGACTGAAGGGCGGCCATGGAGTCGAATTTTAATCACAAACGTAGCAAAGCTCTGAATTCGCTGCTTGATGTGGAAGGAAAATATATCTATACGTCTTTCTGCTTCTAGCCACTGTCTTCAAAGTTATTGCCTTAATCAAGTACGGTAAAGTTGTCACGGTGTAACAAGTTCTCCATTGTAGGTTCACCATGTATAGTTTGAATTTTCAATAATTCCATTGTTTCTGCTTTAACCGGTCTAATAGTGCAATGAAAAGGCTTACTCATTTGACTGTGATAATGCCGATCAGGAGACTATCGCATGAAAACTCCCATTTAATAGGAATTTCCATGTGCAAGTGCCCTGATCGGCACTGTGATTTGTTATGATGTCTAATTGTGCATTGAAGACTCATTACCCTTTTAATGGGGATACACTGTGGTTGTTCCGTCCCAAGCTCATTGTGGCAAGTGAGTAGGGCAGCTCAACTCAATCCCATATACTATGCAAGTGGAAGCTTCTTAATTGCTGAAGTGTTTACAGTATTGGACTCAACAATACAAACAAAAAGGGGAAAAGATACTGGAGTTAACACTGTGGCATGGGAGCAATGGAGAGAAAAGGGGATAATGCAAAGGTATAGGGATAGCTTAGTATCAGGGATAGGTAAATTACAATAACTTTACCAGAGGAGATGATTAAGGTGACTTATCAAAATGGCATTTGGCTCAAAAAAATCCATGCTAGCCTGAGCAAGCAGGAAATCGAATCAGGCTGTGTAAAAGGGGCGTTGCTAAGATAACTGGCTGAGAAGCCAACAAGGGAGTAACAATGTTGCAATCTTGCACTGAGGAATGCTAGCAGCCTCAGAACAGGGAAATAAAGAGGAATAAAGTAGATGTATAACTGTTAGCACAGTATGTTATCTTACAAGAGAACAGGTACCCTCAGTTTTTTTTTTTAGCATGTTTTTTTTAGCATGTTAGCTGCTTGTTTTTGTAGCGCTTTACAGAGACATTTTGCAGGCACAGGTCCCTGCCCCGTAGAGCTTACAATCTATGTAATCTAATGTAATTGATAGCCCCTTAGGGGACAATTCTATAAACTCTGAAAGCCTCCCACAATCGTCCACTTTGTACTGTAGCTTATCGGGAAAAAAACCTTTAACTCTTATTCAATACGCTGAGAAATCACTACTCCATGACTGGGAAGCCTCAGAGTTCCATTCACTTCTATGGAACTGAGGCTTCACTACTGTGGAGAAGCAAATTCTTAACATATTAATTAGGGCTTTAAACGCTAGAATTCTAATGTATACGTTAGTTGAAGTACTCAAGAGTATGACCATCGCATGATGCCTTCACTTCCAATAGACTGTCAAGACAGGAAAGGACTACTGAGATGGGAGAGAGTAATAATTAAGGATATAAGCATACCGAACAATTTGTAAACCACACAATTCAGCAATTCAAGAAGAATTCTACAGCATGGAGAAAACACACTCAATTCACTCATCCCTAACTTAAATATCATGCCGCATCATCATACTTGGGGTTGTGTGTGCAAGGGTGTCAACACTGTATACCACTGTATACCATCTACTCCAGGGAGGCGCAAACTTTTTCCCTGCGCCCCCCTGCCGGCGGTCCCCTCACCTCCGCGCCGCCCCCGCCAGCGTCATCACGTCATGTTGCCATAGAAACGTGACGTCACATGACCTCGCTGCGTCATTTGACACCGTGTTGCCATGGCGACACGTGTCAGAAGCCACCGGAGCCAAGGTAAGTTAGGTTTACAGAAGCCCTGCAGCTCCCCCGGCACTTAATTTAAGTGCCTTCGGGAAGCGCACGGGGCCTCTGTAAACCCGCGCCCCCCCGCACTCAGTCTCGCGCCCCCCAGTTTGCACATTGCTGATCTACTCTGTGTTTTCAATTAGATAAGCATTTCCAAATCATTTGAGTTTCTCTGTATGCACTACACTAGAGATGGATATCCATCCCAATGCACTCCTCACAAGGAGTTTTAGTTATAGCTTAATTCATTGGACATACTGGTGTCCATATCTCTCTCTGCCCAATGAAAGCATTTAGGAAATATACAGATGTAACCAATGTTATTACCACTGTTGGCGTGTAGTAGTTCAGAAATTATCATATAAAAATATGTTTTCTCTCTTGGACACAAAGAATCATGTAGCATACATTATGTTAGCGTTGCGCAAACTGTGGGGCGCGCCCCCTTGGGGGGGACGCAAGATTATGTAGGGGGGGGCGCGGGCTGCTTGCAGGGAAACCTGGGGGCGTGCAGAGCTGTGCACGGGCGGCCAGAAGCTCCGTGCTGCTACTTCTATGTGTCTGTGTCTTGCAGAGGGGGCGGAGCTTCTCTCTGCACACAGACAGCCCCTCCTTCTCTTCCTGTCTGCTTCCCGCACCAGTTTTCAGCAGCATGGGGGGGTTGGGGGATCGGAGCATGTCGCCCCCCCAGGAGAAAGTGTGTGTGTGTGTGTGTGTGTGTGTATTTGAGTGTGTGTGGGGATTGAGTTTGTGTGTGTGTGGGGGAGGGGGGATCGTGTGTGTGTGGGGGGGAATGTGTGGGGGGGAATGTGTGTGTGGGGATTGAGTGTGTGAGTGTGTGGGGATTGAGTGTGTGGTGTGTGTGTGTGGGGGGGGATTGAGTGTGTGTGTGTGTGGAGATTGATTGAGTGTATTTGGTGTGTGTCTGTGTGTCTGTGTGTCTGTGTGTCTGTGTGTCTGTGTGTCTGTGTGTGTGTGTGTGTGTGTGTGTGTGTGTGTGTGTGTGTGTGTGTGTGTGTGGTGATTGATTGAGTGTATGTGGTGAGTGTGTGTACGTGGTGATTGATTGAGTGTGTGTTGTAATGCAGTGGTGTGCAAACTGGGGGGGGCAATGAGGCGCAAGATTATTTAGGGGGGCGCAGGCGGCATGCGACGAAAACTGGGTGCGCGGTGGCCGGCAGACGCTGTGCGCGAGGGTCGGCCAAGATGTGCACGGGCGGGCAGCCAAAGATGTGTGCGGGTGGCTGAACAGGATAGTTCAGGTGGCGGCCACGTGATGATGTGTGAGCGCACGCGCAGGGGCTTCGGAGGTACGGGGAGGAGCACGCCCGAGCACGGTGAAGTTAAACGCCCCTCCTTCGGTATCTGCCCTGCAATAGCGCTGTGTTCCTGCTCTCCTCCGCTGGCAACCTGCTTCGCTGCGATCCTCTGCAAGTGAAAGGGTAGGCTGCCACTATATCAATCATACTATGAATGTACAGAAATAATGTAAAAATAACTGTGAAAACACATTTAAAACAGGAAAAAATAAATAATACTGTAGGTAGGAGTTTGGATGACAATGGGGATAGCAAGACAAAAAGCATGGAGTGGAAGGAAGAAAAAAAAGGGGGGGGCGGAGAGGGAAGGGAGGTAGCAAAGAGGTGGATGAATGCCCCCCCAAAGGATTGCCTTTGTGCACGTACGCTCTCCCAAGCTTGGCGCTTGGGAGACAAATAAAATTGACTTTGATGTGCGCTCAGCAGCAGTCAATACACACACAAACAGCCACACACACAAATGGCCCCGATCCACGCTTGCAAAATTATGCAGGAAACCCTGTGCTCATGCTTGGAGAGTTGGTGATGTCACCGCTCTCAGCGGCAGCGTGGACGCTGCCTAATTTTGCAAGCGCGAGCTGTTGAAATATGTAAGTATTTAAACATATGTGGATTTATATTGTATACCGTTTAATAAAGGGTTTTTTTTTTCCCCATGTGATTTTGATTACATCAGGCAGGGGGGGGGGCCGAGAAATTTTATGGATGAAAAGGGGGGCTCGGCATAAAAAGTTTGCTCACCCCTGCATTATGTGATCAATACAGTATATATGTCAACACTTTAGAATTATTGTAAATTTTTCACATATGCAACATATGTGAAACATGAACAACATTACATATGTTCATACACCAAGCACTAGCGGGAGAATTGACCATTGTTTTGAATTAGGTATGTGTGAGAAAGAGCGGGGCAACGGTGTAATTTTACTTGTGGGACTGTGCCTGCGGGTGAAACACATCTTTAACCATTTGGAAAATAAAAAATATAGGCAGTTAAAGTAATTATCGTCTAACAAATATATGTGTTTTCTATGGGACATTATATAGCATATGTGATCAATATATGTTAACACGTTTTACATTGTGTACATATTTAACATATTCAACCACTGGAATGCTTACACATACTTTTTGCCTCCTAACAAAAAGGAGGTCTGATCCTGTAAATCTGCTGCTTTAATGCTCAGATACTAAGGGTATGAGTGCATGCAATGAAATTAATCAATATGAATGGCACCATTGGGCATGCCATTATTTTTTTAAGTTGCCATTATGCAGGACATCAGAAAAGTGTTTAATTATGCCAGGATAATACAGGCATACCCCGCTTTCAGGACACTCACTTTAAGTACACTCGCGAGTAAGTACATGTCACTCAATAGGCAAACGGCAGTTCACGCATGCGCCTGTCAGCACGTCCTGAACAGCAATATCGGCTCCCCACCTGTACCGAAGCTGTGCGCAAGTGGGGAGACTATAGAGCCTGATACAAATGTGTTATTTACATCAGTTATGCACGTTTATGACAATTGCAGTACAGTACATTCATCAATAAGTGGAAAAAAGGTAGTGCTGCACTTTAAGTACATTTTCGCTTTACATACATGCTCCGGTCCCATTGCGTACGTTAATGCGGGGTATGCCTGTATTACGGATTATAAAAATTCAAATAGGCAATGTGAAAGTTGCTCTCTTGTGTTTGATAAAGGGGTAAAAACACGCTCCCTGTGGTCAGTCATTGCTGTCACCCAGGCACGACAGATAGGCCAATAGGAAGCTTCAATGTCATCTGTTCCGGCTTCCAATTGGCCCACGTGACAAGGAGTACAATGAAGTACCAGTGATATGTTCAATGAGGAGAGGGACGTATTTACTCATTAGTATTAAGCAATAAAACATTGTAAAGTGTCTTATGGCTTAACCCCGCTTAAAACACATGGACCTAAAATGTTGATATAGTAAGTTATTTTTAAAGTATCTTCTAATTAATTGCCATGGAATTATTTTTTAAACATTGAGACTGGATGTATTGCATTTTAAATACCAGTCCTGTCTCCAGTTTGTTTTGTAAGAAAAGACATGTATAAAATGATAACATTATCATTGAGGTAAAATCACTTCCCAATCGAAATGAAAACGTTCAAACTTTTTTTTGACCGGTAATTCTTGTTTGAATTTTTTTTATTTATCAGTATTTAGTATTTAACCTAGGAAACCTATCATATCCATTACTTAATTTGTTCCTGTGTGGGTCTGTACTGTTAAGGCAACTCAGACGGCAACCATTTATATCTTCCAAAAAATGTTTAGAGGAGTAGGTACGTCAGTGGAATCGGGTGTCAACATTTGCGGTGGACCTAATGGGGGAGGTTGTTACTTTATAATAATTGTTACATTATTTTAAACACAATACAATATTAAAACAAGCAATGTCTTCATGTTGTGATTTATACATCAGGCCATTAAAAAAAAAATCCAATCTTGTTGCACGACCAACACAATGGGGCTTATTGAAATAAGTGTGAAAGTGTTGATTCAGCCCTACAGCATGCAAGTCAACGGGACATAAGGCAAAGACAAAATCGGCACTACCGCACTCTATTGAATAAGCCCCATTTCCTACAGTATGTCTTAGATCAGCGGTGTGCAAACTGGGGGCATGAGATTGTCTGCGGGGGGCACGGTGTTTACAGAGGCCCCGCGCACTTCCTGAAGTTAAATGAAGTGCCGGGGATGCAGCGAAGGCCTCTGTAAACTGCACTTACCTTGCTTTTGGAGATGCGTCGCCATGGAAACTTGGCGCCATGACGACGGAGCCAAGATGAGGGAAGGGGGGGAGGGGCGTCGAGAGAGGGGAGCAGCCAGTAGGGGGCACAGGGAAACAAGATTGTGCTCCCCTGACTTAGATTACAGCCTAAAAGGATAAACTGCAATATTACAAATGCAGTACAGTTCCTCAAACTCCATGCAAATAAGATTCTTTATTATTTTATACTTATCTTGGTGCTGGATTTTACTTATTTGGTTGTTTCAGGGTAGTAGACAGCTTCTGATTAACCCACTGAGCAACAAACATGACATACTTTATTATACTGTATGATCTAATATTCAGGACATTATTGTGCTTTGGGTAGTTACAGCCCTTAGAAAATAGGGCCCTGTACTGGAAGTGCTGCTTCATGCATCATTACACTACTTTTATTTTCATCCTAAAATTCCTATTGTTATTTGTTTCCCTCTGAAATGTTAATGTGGCAGCAACAAATCATTAATTAGCTGTATGATTATTTTTCCTTTTCATCTGAATTTTTATTTCCGATTTGCTACTTTCCAAGCGGCCTTCAGAGAATGTTTTAAATCTTTTGTTCTGCAGATCAAAACTTGTCACTCCTTCTGCCTACAAACTGTCTCTTCCGAAATATAAATTAAATATGCTCTTGGGCAGGGGAGCGCAAACTTTTCCAGCTGCGCCCCCACTGTATTCCCTGCCTCTGTGATGGCACCCCCCCTCCCTACCTCAAAAGCTGCGTCAAAATTACGCTCGGGGTCACGTGACGTCACCCGCGGCATCGTTTGACACGTGTGACGCCACTTCACATGGCCCTGCGGCGTCATTTGATGCCACATTGCCATGGCAACGTGTCACAGAGGCCTGAATCCTGGCAAGTATAGCGTTGCAGGAGCCTCATGCGACCCCCCAGCATTAAATACTGTGGCGAAGAGCGCGGGGCCCCTGCAACGGCCCACGCCCCCCCCCATCAAAATCTCCCGCCCCCCCTGGGGGTCGCTCCCCCCAGTTTGCGAACCACTGCTCTTGGGTATGCAATCTTTTCGGATTTCACCATGCACATCTTTCCAGTAGCAGAGGGCCATGCTTTGGTTTGTAAAGTGTAGCATATGGGCAGAAGGGGGCTAGATATATTAACATTTGTTAAGGAAAGTCCTAAATCTAAAATAATAACATTATTACAATGCACAAGGATGTTATTATGGGGCATATTTACAAAGTGGAGAAATATCATAGGCACCTTCTGGCGCAGTTCAACTCACTGGGTTCCAAGGTATCTTCCAGTGTCAGAAATTGTTTTATGGTTTAGTATGACTGTATGGTCCTATGTGAATCTGCAGCGGAACTTTTTGATCAGAATTTTGTTTAATAAAGCTTAATGCAGCGGTGTGCAAACTGGGGCGGGGAGGGGGAGGAACCCCCCAGGGGGGTGGGAGATTTGTCTGGAGGGACGTGGGCAGTTGCAGAGCTCCCACAATCTTCACCAAGGCATTTCAAATAAATGCCTGGGGACCGCACGAGGCATCTGCAACCTCTACTTACCGAGGTTCAGACGGCTTCTGGATGCGTGACCATGGCAACGCGGCGTCAAATGACGTCACGGCTGCCATGGTAACGTGGTGTCAAATGACGCTGCGGGTCACGGGACGTCACACGACTCCACAGCGTCATTTGACGCCGCACGAGGTAAGGGGGGGGGGGGGGGGGGGAAAGAGACCGGCAGAGCAGGCAGGGGGGCGCAGCATAAAAAGTTTGACCGCCCCCAGCTTAATGCATCAATATATACATATTTTTACAACTACATTTTCATATGGTGGTCAGTATGATGTAACCCAGAAGCATTTTATTTACCTGTGCCTATAAACTAGTTAATATTAATAAAAGTATTCTCATTTTTTAAGGGCCTCATTTGCGCAGAATGGAGTACACGTTTTTAAAACATATGATGGTCACTTTTTGAGAATACAGCGGCTTGTTGTAGCTAGAAAGAAAAGAGAATGCCCTCTGTCTGCATCCGAGAGGAATGCATTGGATATTCCCAATAGGATAACTGGAACAACTTGAATGTGGGAATACCACATAGTGACCAGAGCTCTCTTTCATTAAAACATGTTTTATAGGAACCAAGTACAGAAAAGCTTTATGCTTTAAACATCTCTGTACAGTTTGCACAGTAAAGTGCTTTGGAACTAGAAGGCTCTGCATGAATATGGGTTATTGCAAGGAAAATGTGGTGCACTAACTTCTTTTGGATGGAATGTCTCATGTGGTGTCTAAGCAGAGATGCCACTGCAGTACAATACAAGGGCGCTATAGTATATATTTATATTATATATGGCAAGTAATAGCAGAAAGGAACAATAGGACAGAGAAATGATTGACAGGCAGGCTTTTGAGAACATACTTTGTGGTTAGAGAACAAGAAACAACAAAGGGGTTTCTATAGATCAAAGTAGAGATACGTGTGTTTAGACACTCTGCTCTTTTTTTTTTTTTGGAGTTGCAGCAGATGTAAGAACAGTTTCTTACACCTGAAGCAAAATGTTAGACTTACGTCACCATATGATTTGGATGAGGCTTTGAGACATGTAAAGCAAATTGATAGAAAATCTACATTGGCGAGATCCAAAACAACTAAACTGGTGAAAGGGAATCTCCATTGTTTGTGACGCAAGCAAATGAAATCAGGGCCATAGTATATATATATATATATAAAAAAAAAAATATTGGAAAAATTAGAGCTTAATCCAGCTATACGAACGCTGGTTGAGGAAGGTCCCCAATTAGTTTTTAGGAATGCCCAAACCCTAGCAAACAGCCTCTCACCAAGCCTCTTCCAATCAGAAGGATCTTCTGTAGTACAAAACTTGAAAGGTTAATTTTCATGTCACCATTGCAATGTATGTTCTTATATGCTATACCTGCTTAACTTCGTTTCCACAGTCATAGGTAAAAGTTTTAAGATCAATTAATTCATAAATTGCAACACAAAATGTGTGTTATACTTATCTGTGGCTGTGGAAAACAGTATGTGAGCAGGACACCAAGACTATTGAAAATAAGAATACAGGAGCACATTCACTTAATAAAAAAAGGTGACTTGAATTATCCTGTACCAAAGCATGCCTCGTCGTGCACACAGGGCGATGTCAAGAATTGGACCATTAAGGGGATAGAACATGTCCCACCAGGGATCAGAGATGGAAATAGATTAAATAAATTAGATCGTAGAGAGATGTTCTGGATCTTTACATTACGTACTAGATCCCCACGAGGTCTCAATACGGATTGGAACTTCTGCAATGTTCTACAAGAGTAACATCCTCTAAGACTGATATTGCTATTTTATTATATATTTTTATGTAAATTTAATTGATTATACAAACAAGGTGAAGAGTAATATCTACTCATCTTTTTATTGTTTGTGTATAGTGTTGATGAATTGCATGGCTGAATTTATGTTTGCCAATCCTTGTATCTTCAAATCCTTATTGTGTTTGAAATGCCATAGACGTTGTATACAGATACTCTGTTTTTTAGTCTGATTTAGGCTGTATAAGGTGTATGATGGCTTAAGTGACTCATTCAATCATACAATTTCGATTAGAACTTGTGGAATAGAAATATCCTAGGGGTTGCTTTGTTAATCTTTCTAATTATGTCATGTGCTGGAGGCAATAATCCTCAAATTTCATGAATGGTTTTTATTTTTCATTGACTATTGCAAGGAAGACACGTGTATGCAACAAATGTAACCAATTTTTTATATTATTGTGATTCTGCAACTATTTTGCAACCCGTTTGTCTTTTAAAGTTTTGGAAATGTGTTATGCAAATTGTTGGTGTTTCAGTGGGCGTGGGAACCGGTATCTGATTGGTTGAGCCGGCTTTGACAGCATGCAACCAATTCAATACCTTGAGCTGATGGTTACATGAATAGGGACCTTTATAAAGTGCTTACAGCGCAAAACATGTTGGCCTTTTTTTGCCCCTTTATGGTCAAATAAACTAATTTTCGAGTTACCCTCTCTATCTCGCTTTGTTTTGGTGGTGCGACGCAAACTTTACCTATTTTCCTTTGCAGGCAATGACTGCTTCAAGTCTGGAACGCATGGACATCACCAAACGCTGGGTTTTCTCCTTTGTGATGCATTGCCAGGCCTTTACTGCAGCTGTCTTCAGTTGTTGTTTGTTTGTGGGTCTTTCTGCCTTAAGTTTTGTCTTCAGCAAGTGAAATGCATGCCCGATCGGGTTGAGATCAGGTGATTGACTCGGCTATTGCAGAATATTCCAGTAATGGAGGGGGCATCCCATAGAAACAGGGCGGTTTATATAGCGGCGCTTCAGGTAAGTACTGTCACATAGTGACAAAAAATAGAAACAACACAGCACTTCTTCAGGGATTCACTGAAGAAGTAGTGTTGACTACGAAACACAGGAATTGTCGAAATATAGTGTAAGCTTTACATTTATTTGGACATACAGTACCAGGAACACGCTGTTACAGCATTCAGAGTGTACGGCTAAACAGGACGTTTGACTATTGATACAGTGGGTCGCAATTACCAGCAACAGAACCTGTGACGTCATCGGCAGCCACCGAAGCTCTGGCACGTGCAATCGGCTTTTGCCATCAGTGTAGAGGGACCACGCAATAGCGCTCACACCGAGGGAAACCCAACAGACCAGGACCGATATCATTCACAACAGGAGTCGGTGGTTCATGGAGAGGGGATCCTGGACACTCCATCCGGTACAGCCCATGGGATTGGACGATCGAGTGGGATTTTGCTGTAGATGCAGATGATTTAATAATGTTGAAATGAACATATTGTTGAAATGAACTGGAGGGGTCTCTGGAGATTAAATTATTAGCAGTATTCATAAACCATTTTGTCTGTCATGTCATGTCTCAGAATCCAGTTCAGTGTGAAAGAATGTGTGTTTGTATGAAAGGATGAGTTTCGCTGACAGTAGATTTGAAATCTGTGCTTATTGCTCCACGCCCAGAACAATAACTGATAAGAAGAATAAGACGTTTCTATTGTTGCACAGAAGTATAGCGATAAGACGGACCCCAACGTACTTTGTTGTTGTCGTTTTGATGTACCCTTATGTACTTTGTTGTTGTACTAAGTTGTTTTTAAGCAGTTTTGCTAATGTTTAGTGACCTTTAAAATAATAGGCTTAGAATAGGTAGAAGCCTGCGTGATCACCGAATGTATGCGTCACGTCATCATAATCTGCCTATTAACCAATGTTAGACTATGAATATGAAAAGTGTATATAAAGCCTGCTTGGGCCCTCCCCTTGCAGAATCACTTCTTGACCCTCCTGTTTGATCATTCAGAATATTATGCAATAAACTACTCATTATCCAAGTACCCATGTTTGCTCTTATCTATGTACATTTGCAAACTATGACAAAGCAATTGTGGTATCATGTCCCTAACATGCCATGCTCTTTTATCCTTACCTTAATGTACGTGCACAACTCACCCGCCGACTGAAAATTTCAATACATTTTTATATATACTACACTGAGATTTTGCGCGGTTTACTTTTTTCCTTAAGTATTGTCATAGTTAATCCTTTGTGCGCCAAGCACATGCGTGTGGTGTGTGAACAGAATAACTCCTTTTTTGTGAAGTGAGTACCTTAATAATCATACGCGGCTAGCAACAAATGCACTCATTGAAAACATCCATGGTACAGTAAGTGGTATAATGGCTAATAAGGTCTACTGACAAGTGTACATGCCATGGGTACTGAACTGTGACAATGATTAGGATGTCGACTCATCATGCCCAGGATAGTGTAAAGGACAGATAGGGAAGGGTGATACAACTTCCTCATTTGTGAGCGAAAGGGACGAGTCTTACTGATATTAATTGATTATTATTCTGGTAGCCACAGGATGCGGTAGTGCAGAGCACAGCGGAACAACAGGACTCCACAGGACAGCAGTGATGAAGAGTAAAAAGTTTTCTTTATTGACACGTCATGGTGCAGACAGGTATGGGTGCAAGATCTCCTCCTCTTACGCGTTTCTGCACCATGACGTGTCAATAAAGAAAACTTTTTACTCTTCATCACGGCTGTCCTGTGGAGTCCTGTTGTTCCGCTGTGCTCTGCACTACCGCATCCTGTGGCTACCAGAATATCTACTTTACCAAGCAGAAGCACGCACATCCAGGAGAAAAACGGGCATGGTTCACGTGAGTTTTTTGCATTATTGCAATTACTGGGAGGTACTATACGGGTGATTTCAGGCGGTCTGAGACTGTGTCCTCATTGGGAGTGATGTGGTAGGGTTTATATATCTCTGCTCACAGCACTCACCAGGACCATATATACATGTCTTTTATGTACGCCCACCTGCATACCCCAGCACTCACTTGTGTTTAAAACCTACCGTTGATTAACGTTCTTCAATCAAGATTGTTTATATTGCTATCAACCCTGGCCATTTGTAGCACTATTTTAGAACATTGTTCTTTTACCCTGCAGTTAATTGATTATTAAGTGATTATCATAACTCCTGTATAGTCCAGGGTTAATCTCTATTGGAGCTGAAGTGACTTTAGCGTTCCAAGTGGATACATAGGTACCACTAGAAGTAATAGTCATAGTAGGATTGTGGTGACCCTATATACTGATATATAGCAGAATTGAGAATATTTGACCCCATCGTTAGTGGCTACGGACAAGAATAGTCCGCTGTAGAGAGACAAAATTGCCTAAGTGGACATAGGAATAATCTGATCACACTGAGGTGAAGTATTAGATGAAAGGGGTGAACACAAAACCTTTGTTTAGCCCACTGGGAGCAAGAGTGCTAAGCGTGTAGATCCACTTGGCCTCCTTCTGGAGGAGGGCAACATCCCAGTCGCCTCTCTCAGGCTACTTGAGAACTGGTCTATGCCCAGAAATTGGATGACATTCAGGTCGCCATTGTGGCAGATATTGACATGCCTCGCTAGAGGTTTATCCACTTTGTTGCGGATGGTGCCAATGTGCTAGAGTACCCGCTGTTTTAGGTGGTGTTTTGTCTTGACCATGTAAATCTTGACACACACACAACTCCTACGCTCAGGCAGTATATAAATGTGCGGATCTTTTAAGATTTGGATTGGTCCCAGTTGGTGAATTGTTTGTTATCCGCATGTACTTACAGGCTTTACATCTTTGACACCTGAATCAGCCCTCTGGATTTGGTGGCAACCATGTTCTAATTGGTATCTCGTTAAAGTGGCTGTGAACAAGCATATCCCTGAGGTTTCTTGCCTGCCGGCTCCCAATTGAGGGGCAAGAGTGTAATGCCTCACTAATGTGCACATCAGCTTTGAGAATGTGCCAGTGCTTCTGTAGGATTGCACGCGCCTGGTGCCATTGCTTATTAAAGGTGCCAATAAAGTGTACCACTCCATCGCTAGGTTTGGGTGTGTTATCAGTAAGTAGGGCCATGCGTGTAGACTATTTTGCTCTCTTGTAGGCATGTTTGATCACCCTCCTACTGTACCCTCTGTCCAGAAAAAGTTTGGTCACGTTTGTTGATTGTGCTTCAAATTCCTCGTTTGTGCTATAATTCCTTTTAAGCCATAGAAATTGGCCAATTGGTATGCCATTAACCGTGCCTTAGGGTGGTGGCTGGTGGCTTCCAGCAGGCTATTAGTTGCTCCCAACCTACTTTAAGCTGAAGTGGGGGCACCCTCTTTGACTACCAGTAATACACTAGAGGTTGTTTTGACCTCGTCCTCTCCCAGCTTGCTACTTTACACCGACATCATGTCAGGATTTCTGTCTGGTCTCCCTGATTTCCAGATATAGCAAAGCAGCAGAAAGTATTATTGCTACAGACTACCAAGTTGAAGAGACTATTGCGCAGCCAGACATCTATAACTACTTCTATGAACTAGATACAACTTACAAACTACAGTTGAAGACCTGGTGGGAGGTGACACGCAGGACCTGTCCGTTTATTTATGCAGGTATCTGTGTTGTATGGTGTGATGTAGGCAGGGAGGCAGGGAACAGATCTGAGGGCCAAGTTTTATTAATGTGTGTGGCCCTGTACAGAGGCCTGATAGAGCACCGAGTACACCACTTTCCTCTCAGCTCAAATATCAATGGTGGCCATTTTATTTCAGAGCCCGGCCGAGTCAGTTTAAGCCAGTGCCTCTGTGTCTCCTCCAGTCACGGATTACACCTCCAATCCACGGAGGGAACCCACCTCTGCTACCCAGCTCAGCTATGGGCCCGACCATCCACGAAGAGTCCCTCTCCACTTCGGCACCGTCACGGGTCCCTTGGGAAAAAATGGCCACCTCGCTCCTCTCTTCTAGCCACGCACGTCAACAGGTAGATAAATGAGAATATGTACGATTTTATTTTGGTGAGGGGTGTCTTCTGACTAATCTAGTCTGTTTATGTTGCCAAATTAGCGATCAAAGTAAATTGCAGAGCTGTTAGGCACAGTGCCCCTGTGGGGTAGCAGAGTTCCTGCGGACCACCTTTGTGTGTTATAGGCTTCACCACAACGGTCACCCCAGTCCCGTTGGCCCAATCCGGTCCTGCACACCCGAGATCTCTCCCGTGGTTATATACGCATTCTAGTATATCCTCAGTGTATTGGTAGATTTGGTTGAGTGGTTTCTGCCGTTTTGAGACTGCACGCTGGTGTTGGTTGTGACCACTAGGCCTTCATATTGCCAAACTCTTGTTTCATGAATGCAGTTCAGATAATTATAAAAAGGATATTGGTGTGTAGTCTATATAATAGTCTTAATGAATTGACCGTCTATAAAAAAAAACTTGTGGTAAAATTATAAGAATGGCAGTTTATTTTGTTTCTCTTGAGGAGCTACAGCTTTATGCGGCCATCTTGCAACGCTCCAGGCCACGCCCTCGCGACCTTTTGTTTACGAAGGTACTCACTTTACAGCAAAATAGTTATTCTGTTCACATACCTCACGCATGCGCTTGTTGCACAAAGGGTTAACTATGACAGTACTTACCTGAGGTGTTGCTATATAAAACCACCCTGTTTCTATAGGACGTCCCCACCATGACTTTGCCTTGAGAAAGTGTTTTGCACTCAAAACGCGCACGTCGGCACCACCGGCTGACGTGCATGCGCAGGGCATACTCGCACCCCGCTCCCACTGAAGTCGCACGGCGACTAGCTGCAGTTTCCTGCTCCTGCACAATACAGACTTCGTGCAGTGGCTTGACGGTCACGAGGAGTCTCATTTTGGGTGTTCGGGAACGTATTTCATATATCTATATATATATTATTTACTAAGCTGATTATACTTCTGTTCTGTAGAAACATCCAGTGTCAGTATGTTTCCTAGTATACAGTGTTAATGTTTAATTTCTCTTAGTCCACACAACAACAGCCATAACAAAAGCAGCAAGTTCTGCATCTATGATGTGTCGCCTTGTTTTAATCACATATGTTAATAATCATGCACATTGGTCAATGTCATAAAAGGCAATATGAATATACAGCTCAACTCCGTAATAGCGCGATCCGCTACAACGCGCTCCCAATTAAAAAATGTCGCCATGGTTTTTTTTTTTTTAATCATTCAATACTTTACTGCCGACACACACACACACATACATACATACATGCATACATACGCCTCCCCCCTACACAAAATATTTTACCATACCGAACCCATGACACTTCATACACTGGGGAAATCCTCCAGCAAACAGGACAGGTAAACGGCAGCACAGCAATGGATGGAGAGAGGCCGATGGTAAGTTAAAAACAGACTTTATTCAAACAGCGTGCTGTCAGGTCCTCTGACGCGTTTCGGCCCGTAGGACCTTGGTCAAGATCCTACGGGCCGAAACGCGTCAGAGGACCTGACAGCACGCTGTTTGAATAAAGTCTGTTTTTAACTTACCATCAGCCTCTCTCCATCCATTGCTGTGCTGCCGTTTACCTGTCCTGTTTGCTGGAGGATTTCCCTATCTACGATTCACTGCAGGCACGCCGGGTTGGTGCTGAGCCTATACACTGGTCCCACGCTGTTCCTCGTCACTCTGGAGCGACGCCTGAGCCGCCGGTCATGTGACCGCCCTCTGCGACTGTTCTGTTGCAGGAGGGTTGGCGGCGGAATCATCCACGCTCCATACGGGAGCCAAGGCTACTTCATCTGGCCTAAGTGACAGAAGATAACGAGGCACGGAGGATCACAACTAGACCACATATACCACACCACCAACTAACCGTGAGTCTTTCTATCTCGGCGTTTCTGGAGCTCATTCTGAGCCAGCCGCTGGGAAAGACATTAGGTTATATTTTCATGCTGCTTCATATAGCAGTGTGGTGTGGATCTTATGACATTATCCTTCTAAAGGCTCACAGCACCACCCGCTTTTTTCTATTGAGCACCTAAGGGGTTAAAAAACTGTTTTTTTGACCTGTGTATACACTTCATACACTGGTAGCAATTCCCTAGCTGCTACACCATAGGATTGGTGTGCCTTTCAGTACTGTGCATAAGGCTGAGGCCCCAGTACCTCCGCTGCACGCACGCCCGGGAGACTGGCGGCGCGTGCAGCCGATTCCCCGGAAGAGACACCGGGGGGGTGGGGGAGCGTGGCCATGACGTCACCCAGCAGGTTCGCCCTCATTGGCTGAACCGCCGGGGGGCGCGGCTTAGTGCTCCGTCGCGAGTCCTGCTCTCAATTCTATTGAGAGCAGGAGCAACACTCGCCACAGCGCTGCGGCCCCCCCTCGCAGCGGGCCCGGCGCCTAAGTTAAGTTTGTTTATAGAGTCACACTCTTTCCCCACCCCACCCCCCCCTCCATATCTTTCCTTGTCACCCTCCCCTGGCTTCAAACACTTAACACCCTACTTTATCTACAGTACATATCTGTTTTTTTTTTTTTTCCCTACACTGTTTTAGCCATAGATTCCTTTGTATATCAGTATTGCTCGACCTGAAGAAGAGAGAACTCTCGAAAGCTTGTCCTATGACATAAATTGTTAGTCCAAATAAAAAAAAAATATCACCCAATACTGAAGAACTCATTTATTCTGCACTATCGCAACTGGACTAACACGGCTATTTCCATACTGCTGATCAGCATTAAACTAATAGTGAGCTACCAGTGGTCCCCAACAATATGATTTAAAAAAAAAAAAAAGGAGCCCGTGGATTAATAACCTCTGCAATATGCTATTGAAAGCTACAGTAATTACAATGAATAATAATAATACAATTCACTGTGTCCTATTTGTAATTAAAACTATGACATTAAACCACAGATTTTTGTAGATATTAAATAAATAATTTTTAATTGTAGCATAAAGAAATAAATCTCTACACCAAATTGCTATTAAAAGTAATGTCATACATAAAATTGTCACTATAGCAAAATAGAGATACGCTATAAAACATTAACAATTATTACATATATGCACACACAAAAGTATCTTTTAGTAGCAGGATGGACCACATTTACTATATGAAGCGCCCTCAGAAATGTAAATGAGATAGATAAAGATATATAGCAAAAAGAAAAATGCTGCTGCGCTTGCACCACTGCACAGATGAAAGGCAGCAATAAATGGCCTGAAGAGTATGTTTCGTTTAAAAAAAAAAAATAGAAAATGAGCACTGAGTGACTGACAATACAAACACTAAACAAACATGTAAAACAAAGGATGTTGACAAGGAATGGGATGGAATAGACAGACACAATAGGTTAACCCAAAAGCAGATTACGGCCACTCACAATGTTTAAAAAGAAATACGCAAGGAAACTCAAATGTAGAACTCTGAACTGCACCCTCACTCCGCCATCTGGTGTGCTGAGGCCATGTGGAGAGATACCGGCAAACTTCCGCTTGATTATACCAGGAGTGTGTGTCCACACTGTATTCCTTCTATGGTCCAAATCTCGCGAAGGTTGCCTATGGTACCCGGATACTCAATGATACTCACAGGACCGGTGGATTCAGCTGCCGGATCCACATACACACACGGGGGGGATAGTTTGATCAGTGTAGATAACAGTGTTCATGAGTTCAAGTAATGTTTTTCAACAAAGATCCACCATCAATGACCATCAGAGGTTTGGAGAGTGTTCCGGTGTCCCTGTTGGGAGGTGATAGATTCAGGAGGTTATGCCTTCGGGAGACCTTCTGGATCTATACATTAGATGCATTGCCCCCCAAGGGTTTTAATGAGCATATTGTCACCAGCACACTCATCTAGCCTCAGTTCCTTTCGTTTTTCAACGCGCTTTTTGGTCCCATCATACCTTTCTTTTTTATATTTATAAAATATAGCACTATGCAAGTGTAATGTATTTATATATTTACTATATATTTTTTTAGCACATTGCTACATGTAATGTATTTTAAATCATGTTGTATTTTATATCATACAGTATTGCATATTGCTTGTGTTTGTATTGAATTTATATGATGATTATTTAGAAGCCATGTATATATTTTTTACACATGCTCTTAAGTAGACTCATATACAACCACATGTTACTGTACTTTTAAATTATTTTATTTATATTATTCTTGAATTTCAGCATTGGTGACTTGTTTTGTAGTTCCCCCAGTTGTTAGTTTGTTTTGTATTGGCTGTTTCCCAATTAGCAGACACCTTGTTTTGTTTGTCTGTTTGTAGGTTCAGTGTGTATCCAATTAAGCAATTAAGTATTAAGCTATATATGATCACCTAACCTGCAGCTAATTACTCCCTGATGAAGTCTCATTTTATGCGACAAAACGCGTAGGGTTAAGGACAAGGACTTATGAATTTATGAACACTTATCTACACTGTGTGTGTCTACGTGGATCCTCTACCAGCAGTGATTAAGCAGCTGAATCTGCCGGTCATGTGAGTATCATTGAGTATCCCCAGGTAATATTTGCAACATCGTGAGATTTGACCCATAGAAGGAATAGTGTGGAGATACACTAATGGCGTCCTCAAGCGGAAGTTTGCCGGTATCTCTCCACGCCAGATGGCGGAGTTAGGGTGAAGTTCAGAGTTCTACATTTGAGTTTCCTTGCGTATATCTTTCTAAACATTGTGGGTGGCTGTAATCTATGCACTTTAGTATCCTATTAAATATTACTTTGCAGTATTTTGCAATGGGAGCCCGCTGTCTTTTTGATATAGAGATATATAGATATTCATTTTTATTTTTTTTAAAGGTGTAAGTCAGCTGAATGTAACTTAGTAAACATGACCCTTCCCTTAGTCCACTTTCGTCATAGGAGTGACAGTTCCTTTAAAAAGTGTTACAAGACAGGTTAATCAGCAATTCTTGGAGACCTCACATTGTTTAATGGCCTCTGTAAGTGGAGAAAGTTTTTGTTTTTGCAGTCATCCTCTGTTGTGCTTTGAATTACGGTATGTGGATTTCAAGTGAGGGAGAGTCACACAATGGTAATTGACATTATTTTGCCTGATGTGGATTTTGTGTACATAAGAGGGTACTCACGCGATGCCACTTTCCCAGTTCTCTTCCTCATTATCCTTCTCCTTCTCCTCTTTCACTTCTACGTGGGGTGTATGTGGATGTTTCTGCACAATCCGCATACCTCCAGCTTTGACTGAAACAATAATTCAAGCAAATCAAATAAACAAATAGAGGACAAAGTGTGATGGTGCTATGCAGTGCATTCTTGTAAAAAAAAAAAAAAAAAAAAAAAAAAAAAAAAAAAGGGGGAGATGGTGGAGGTGTCAATACACAGATCACTTTCGAGGCTTAGGACTAGTGACCACGGCCGTCCACCTCCCCATGTTGGTGGCCTTGCAGAGTGGGAGCAGAAAATGAGGGGGGCTAAGTGGGAAGGTGTTCCCAGAGAGAAAACACACACACACACACACACAGTTCCCCCCTCTAAGGCTGCGCTTATAGTGTCGGCTACGCTTATAGTGCACAAAATGGCACGACCAAGCGACAGCGCAACCAAAAATCTGGTAGTCACGGTTATTTGATTTTTTTCGGCGACGATCTCTCCTTGTGGCCAATCAGAACTTCTCCGTCCCTCTGCCTTCCCCTTTTATGACGTCACTGGCCTTGTAGTCAGCGACGTCGCCTAAACTTAAATTACAACTATTGCAATGGCATCAGCTGCGTCGCCGTCGCTATAAGCGCAACCTAGTGGAGCTCGGCCAATGCAGGGGGTGGAGGAACAGGCAGGGGCGGAAGGGATTGACTGTGTGTAGCAACAGCCCTGCTCCCTTCAGCAGGCAGGGAAAAACCTGGCAGTAGGTGAAAAGGAAGTAGTGGACAGTACAGTCACAAAAAATGCCCTGGTGCTATGCTAGTAGTGGCCAACTCCAGTCCTTAAAAAGGACCACCAATATGTAGGTCAGGTTTCAAGGATATCCCTGCTTCAACACAGGTAGCTCAGTCAATGACCGGAGTTGGCCACTCTAGTACTACTACTTGTCTTCATTTATAATCTCAGAGTACTGTTCCCACTACTTTTTTACTGGTAACATACAGTTCCACTTTCTTTTCTATATATAAAAGAAAACCTGATTAGGAAATATTTATTTCTATGTTAATAATGTAATTTTATTATAGAGAGCGAGCAACACTACTGTACATGTTATACACTTAAACGTAGCAAGGTGCGATTCTGTGAACAACTTCCCCCCAGAGCCTTGTTTCTTACAGCAAAGTCACCGTCCAGATGTCACATGGAAAACAGCACGGTAGCAGACTACGAAAGCTGATCTCAGGAAAAAAATTCTTGAATCATTGAACCGACCTCCTGGATTACTTGATAAGGTCTCAATCATATTTTTAAAGTGCAAACAATGAAAAGAAAAACAAAATTTCTGTTGAGGTTGATTCCTGACAAAGCCTTATATGTTGCACATGTTTTCCCCCCTTCAGTTTCATGCTAAGGGTTTTCAAAGGTCATAAGATGACTGTCATGCTTTATATGGGGCAATAATAACCCTTCTACCTTTGGATAGGCACATTAGTTTATTTCATTTTTTCTCCTCAAAATCAAATAAAGCACTCAATATTAAAATATATATACTATAAGTACTGGCTGTGCAACCTGTATGTTCTTTTGATCCTCCAAATTGAACTGAGGTTGTCATATTGATAACATTGTAATGAAATAAAAATCAGTTAGTAAAAATAAATCATTGGTATAAAAGGGCGATTACTTTTTTTATTGGTTTGTGTAAACAGAAAAATAGAAAGTGATGGCAATGTGGCTCACCTAATCTGCCAATTTCCCCTACAAAAATGACAATGCTCCAAGGCTTACATTTTTCTAAGCAGTGCTATTCCATAAGACACCTTATAACAGCTCACGTCAATGAACTAACTGTAAGGCCTCGTCCAAGTGGTGCCGAGCGGGCGGGTGCGCCTGCTCGGCGCTTAGCTGCTTGCCGAGCAAGCAAATTTGAATTTGCTGCTCGCAAGCGCGCCACGTGAGTGGTTCACCCAATAAGGGAGAACCAGCTCCGTGATGTCGTGGCCGCGCCCCCAGAAGCACGTGCACCTAGCCGGCCACGAATCACCCGGCCGAGCAGGGTGCAGCGCACGAGCGCCAGCTCCCTGCCTGGCCGAGGCCCAAGGTGTCCAGTGAAATAGCACCACTTAGTTAATAGGGCCGCACATATTAACACAAAGTGTGTTCTGGTGGCCAGTTTCATGCAACTGCTTTCTTTCAGTAGTAGCAACACATTTCCTGCAAATCTGTTCCCCACTGCTTTTAATTATAGCCCTTTGCCCTGGTTACTCTATTTCTCTACAAGATGCTTCCCTTCTGCACTTTGAAAGTTTCTATTGTATTTCTAAATCTCTGGTAACTATCCCCCTTTAATTCGCCCGTGTACAAGTGCAACGGGTTAATTACCCTTGGGTTGTTATTTACCTGTTGCACTTATCGCCAATGTGTAATTTACTTATTTGCTATTGTCATTTCGTGAAGCACTCAATACATTGTTGGCACTATATAAATAAAATTATACACACATGTTGAGGACCCCTAATACAAAATCTACTTTATAAGGCTTACGGAGTCCCAAGATAATCATAAATTAATTTAAAAGTAATTTTGTCTTGCATTCAAGCCGCCATGTTTTGAAGATAAAGTGCACAAGAAGAAAAGACCAAAGCGCAAAAATAGGACGACAAAAAGAGGGACAGAGTAGTACATCCTAGCAAACAACTCACTATCCAAGGTAAGTATTACACTGGCATTTGAATTTCATTATCATCGCATATCTCTAATAAATTGGAACTGGAAAAACATTGATCACTTTAAGAAAACGGGTTGTTTTCTCACAAGATCACTGAAGTGCCATTCATATCCTCATTCTGCAGAACTTCTTCTCTAACAGCGCAAGGATGTGCACCCACGGACAGAGAGGGGTAGAGAGATATACAGACACACACACACACACACACAATATATGTGGGTGTGGTGCGAGTACACTCGCATCAAAAACGAGGGTACAGGTGGATCAAAACAAAAATTAGAGTGCACGTAAACAACCAAAATAAAATACAAAATAACACTGCCTTTGTAAAACTTGCACCATTGTATACAGTACATCTTTTTTTCCCCCAAAAACGATTTCACGCTTCACTGTGCAGATGCAGCAGGCATTATCCCACTGGTGCACGGCAGCAGATGCGTGTAATAGCACGCTGGCCCCTTGCCCTTTTCACTGGCGGCTAGTGCACACAAAATGGTGGCTGACCCGCTGGCGCGTTGTGTGTATATCATGCTGCATCTGCACTTATATTGTTGGAACATGTCAGTCTGTTATTCCCACCGACTTTGCAGTGTGAATTTAGGCACTAGAAATTAGATTGCATGTTGCCTGTAAATTGTGTGTGCAACACTGCAGTCAGTGACATAAGAAAATCAGTATTATTAAGAATACACCCCTTTCCCATTTTTATGCAACTCACCTTTACGTGAAGATACAGCAGCTCTAACATACAGATTATTCCAACATAGAAAAAGAACATGAAACATTACATACTAATGTGTGTGCTGGGTTAAGCCTCCTATTGAGCCTCACCAAATTGCAACCTGGCACACGATATATCAGAGCTCTCCAACTAGTTCTCTAAAGCAGCCAAAATCAGAAACCATTAGAATTAAGATGACCACAAGTTTATTGAAATACTATTTTAGATACATTTAAAGACTTGAAAATTATTATATATCAAACATTTTCAAGTATTTCATCTGCACCATATATAGCTATTTTACTAGTGAGTTTTTTAGTGTGAAAAATTACAGGAGCAGCATCTAAGAGCCACATCAAGGCTTGCGGCCTGGCAGTTGCATAGTCTTGCTTAGGCTACATTTATAGTGCCGGCGACGGCAGGCTGCTGCTGAGGCTGGAAAAATCTAAATTGAGAAGACTTCCAGCGATCGCGACCAAGCTGTCGCTCTGCGCTTAGTATAAGCGCACGCGACGGCGGCAATGCATTTGTTTTGACGCGATGTTGCGTCGCTGTCTCCGTCACCAACACTATAGCGCAGCCTTATACAGGCATACCCCGGTTTAAGTACACTCACTTTAAGTACACTCGCGAGTAAGTACATCTCGCTCAATAGGCAAACGGCAGCTCACGCACGCGCCAGTCAGCACATCCTGAACAGCAATACCGGCTCCCTACCTGTACCAAAGCTGTGCGCAAGCGTGGAGACTATAGAGCCTGTTACAAATGCGATATTTCCATCAGTTATGCACATATAGGACGTTTGCAGTACAGTACATGCATCGATAAGTGGGAAAAAGGTAGTGCTTCACTTTAAGTACATTTTCGCTTTACATACATGCTCCGGTCCCATTGCGTACGTTAATGTGGGGTATGCCTGTACTGAAGTATAATGGTTGGAAAAAAGTTATACTCATCAATACTTTACGCTCGTCCATTCTGCTGCATATAAGCATTCAATTAGATTCAAGGATTTATAACCCTTTGGGGAGGAGATTTCTGCTTCAAAGTAGCGGCGTATATAAGTTTCCAGTTAACTAAAGCTTTCTTTATATATAGAATACGGAGCCAAGCATTCTGGGACTTGCTGTAGTTAGAGAAAAAAAAATGTTGCATTTCGAAAAGACGGATTTCAAATCCCCCGATGCTTATGGGCAATAGTATAAAAAAAAAAATAACTGAACCAAACTATCTGGAATACTTGGAGCTGATAGACAGCAAATCAACAGTTACGGTAGTAATTATTGAGGATTAACAGTGAAACTTCTGACCCATCATGAGTTGCAGTCTGAGTCGTATCAGCAATAAAAAAGTAACAAAAATAAATAAATATTGAAGCATGAATTACAATAGTATGAAATAAACTCAGTGACTCCAGTATTGCAGCAAGTCACAGATTATGATGTTAAATTGCTGCAAACAAATTGTCTGAAAAACAAACTTTTTGTGACGTTGCATTTTCCCCCCTGCAACACTGCATGTATTGCAAATCCATTTTACCCAGCCATGGTTCAGGGGAGAAAAAAAAAAAGAAAGGGGAAGAGAAAAAAAAATAAATAAAAAAAGGAAGGACTGTATTCTTAAAAGAAAAGAGAAAAAACAAACCTTAAATGCACTGTATTTTAATAATGGTGTTCTTTTAAAGCTTTGAAGTGGAGATAAATTTGCGCCACAGTAAGGAAAGAATTCTGCAAGTGGGAGTTCCTGGTTTCATTTATTCTGACAATGTCCTCCTCTTCTTGCCAACAATTTACAGTGCACATGCCAGCAAAATAAATGACCCAAAGCTGGCCGGCCCGTCACTGTGATTACTGCGCCACTGGTAGCAACAATCCTGATTAGCACAGGCAGGAGGCACCACATCCGAGAAGAGAGCTTGAAGCAATGCCATTGCCTGCACACACCTACGAACCGCAGGACATGAACTCATATGGAGTTACTAAGGAAGTATATAATTCTGGCTTAATTGTGAGGCATCTCATCTGTTCCAAGCGAAAATATTCACCTGCATAAATGATTGAATTTGTATAACAAATATAAAACCAGCAACTTTTACTACGATATCAAAAGTGTGAAGGATTGCATCCTTACGACTGTTGCGGTTCCACCTGGTGAAATATATTCTGTAATTTTACTGGAGATATACTGTATAGCTATATATCTATATCTACACGACAGTTGAAATAAAGAACTCCCTGCTGTTATTAACACTTGCTTAACACAGTAATTGGAGATGTTTTATGCATTTACTCATTTACATCCCAATTAGCAAATATGAAAAACAATAAGTATTATAGAATATAGAACACATATGTAGCATGTGGGACTTAAACAAGTATCCCTCAAAGTAATTTTGATGTGAAACTAAAGCAAAGTAATATTGTGTGGTGCATGTGTAACAGTGGAGGTGGAATTAGAGGTCGACTTTAGATATTGTTGGTGGCACAAATGCACATGTATAATACCATATTAATTCAACACTTGCTTGTACAGAGGTTCTTGAAAAAAAGCCTAGGATAACGACATACATGACCTTTCTATTTTTATATTTACAAGTATGTATAAGTATTTTGAAATAATTCATAGGAAATAAAAATATCACTTGCGCGCATAACCCTGCTTTTCTCATTATTTCTTGGCATACAAGGCTTCTCACTATAGTCAGGAATTCTGGGAAATGACATGCAAATGAGCACTCACAGTGCACCTTTCGCTTCTTATCCATTTTAAATGGCCAACCCCTATAAATAATTAATGTAACTTGTTTTTGGAAAGGTTTCTAAACAATGTAAATTGAGACTTGGGAGTTACTTCAGTTGCTTTATTTGTTACCCTTTGTTTGACTTACTGCAGTTTAATGCAGCAGCCCGCACTAATTTTGTTTTTCATTTATTTAATTTTTTTTCTTGCCCTTTCCGACGCTTTTATTTTAAAATCTGATGCTACGTTCAGGAGCTAAGCACATTTGAAATAGTAAGTGTCCAGGAGGTTATAATGGCGTTCTTCCCCAGAGATCAGAAGCTATAGGATTAAGAAAAATACATTATTTTTAAACGCTAAAAAAAGCATTTTCTTAAAAATAAATATTTTTTTTTTAAAAAGGAGCAGGATGCTAACATTATAGGAGTTCATTTTTTATTATTATTATTATAATATAGGCTTCTGCAGGGATTGCTGCGTTAAGTCCCCTTCCCTAAATGATTCTGTGATAGGAGGGAATCTTTATAAATCAGATTGAGAGTAAAAAAAAAGGACTCCAAGTAATCATAAAGATAAGGCACAAAATAAGTTATGATGAGTAAAAAAAAAAAGTGACAAAAAACCCCCACCGTACAGCAAATAACAAATACCACGTGAGCACATTTGCATGTCCTGTCTGAGGCATGTGCTCACAAGTGATATTTTTATTTACTGTACAAAGGTAAGGCAGCAAGTACATGGTTGAATTCCCATGAATGATACAAATAAAAGGGTGGATGCACAAAAAGAAATGTACTGCTTAAGAAAACATTGCAAGGATCCCATGATGTGCTTGCAGACACATAGGCCTTGTAATGGAGTTCTCAGATGAGATGTTTTAGCATTGAAATAGAAGTGATGAGTCAGAGCTGCACATTAACTTTGCCTTTCTGCATCAGCCTGGAAGAGAAAGCAACATCCAACATTTGGAGCAGTTAGAAGCTGCACATGTTAACAGTACATATGATTAATCCTAACGTGTCTTACTGTAATTTGTCTCAGGCATCGCTAGAGGCTAAACAGGAGCACATTATTGAAATGCTGCGTGCGGATTGGTCAACATTTCTGGCATTGTCAGTAATGGCTGGAATATGTCACCTCGCCAATCGGCTGCATTTCAATGATGCCTCCCTGCCAATCTCCCACCCCTCCTGCAGAGATGGCCAAGAGGCCTACCATTGTTGAATCGTGTATCGATGTTTCATACACAATCACATTATCTTGTATTTGACAGTCACGAACAATTTCTCACAAACATTCATCTCTATGACGTTTTGCATAATTTGCGTGATTCACAAACTCCACTGAAGTGTATTTATCCACGAAAAAAGTTGCACCATTCTCTGGCAAAAACACAGAGAGAGAGAGAGAGAGACACAGACAAAAAAAATATATACATATACACAAACACACACACACGGCCATGTGTTTAACTAAGAGGTTTTCTGATCAGCAAATATTACACATTTAGAAGTATATGTTGGTACTTAAGCACTATAATGTAGCATATGGTGTGGGATTTAATTAACTGAGTATTACTATATTTGTTAATTTATAAGAATATAAGATGTCAACATATTTAGCAACACTGTGAATTTATGCATGAAAAAGTCATTTAAAAGTAATATTGTACATACTAATAATACATAATCTGCTAGAAAATTTATAGAAGTCATAGTTGAGTCTCTTGAAACAACAGACGAAAAAATTTCAACTGACTTCGCCAATATGGCTTTCAATTTTCAGCAGCACCAAGAGTTTTTTTAAGGAACTTAATTTTGTCTATGGAACCCTTAAGGATCAGATCAATAAAAAAAAAGTTACTTGTATAACTATATATTTAAAAAAAAAAAAATTAGACTGACTTTCCAAACCATAAGTTTAAACTATTTCACTGCCAAAAAGTAATCTGCCAGGTGTTACTGCCCCTATGCAACAAAAAGGATTAAGCAATGAATGCATTTAATGGCTCTGCTGTGAGCTCATAAAAGAGCACGTGTTTGACACACGCAGGGACACTAGACAGAAAGGTTTCCTATAACATATTTAGTAACACACCTTTAGTTAACGGTGATAAAACCACGATTAACAGGTGAACATATTTGTGCATATAACAGCAAGCAGTCTGTCAGCTGCTGAGTTTCTACAGTACGTGCTGCATAAGGCAAATGTGTCAGCAAGAACGTACACCGGGTTTGTCATTGTGCTGTCTGTATTTTTACTGCCTTAGGCGCGTAATATAGAGTGCGCACAGGCGCTACTGTGCGCGTCAATTAGAATTGGCTGTGTCCAGGCCTGACGTTCTATACTTCAGCCGCGCGCGCACGGCACTGAGCGGTGGCACGGCAGATCACAGCAAATACATGAAAATTTATAATTTCGCGCTGCTGCCGTGCCATGTGGCGCTACCAAGCCAATCACAGCGCGGCTTTCGCTGTGACGTCTAACCACACCCCCTAGCCGCGCATGCCACCGCTTACAACATATATAAAAGAAACGCGCGCGCCACGTGCATGTGCAACGCCGGGCACGCGCCAGCACCTACTATATAACAAGCCTAATCATCCTCTGTGGTAGGATGAGCACCTGATTAAAAGGAACAGATTTAGTCTTGGAGGTCAGCAGCTCTGCGCACAGGGGCTCTATGGGGAGATATAAGGGAGGTATAGAGGGAAGGGGGAGAGGTATCAAGACAAAAGTGGAGCAATTCTGGGGCAAAATAACTACACCATATGCATCAACATAGACCTCATAGAGCCAGGATTAGGAGGTCAAACTTTACTGCAGTCAGATCGTCTATTTTTCTACTCCTGTTAAATTGGAACAAGGATGCAGATTGGAAGGAGAGGTTGATCCAGTGCTGCTTTTCAAAATAGAAAATGGGGCTGCCAATTCCCAAATAATAATACCCCTAAACATGCTGGATCAACCTAACCCACCGTGCTGTTAGATTCCCCACACTGGCCCTATTTACGAAGCCATGCTCGGTAAGGGGCAGTTGAATAGGCTATAAGGTGCCTCATGGTGTAGCACCGCTTAGTAAATACACCCTAAATGAGATGCACCTCTCAATGTACATAATCTGTTCAAATACTTGCAAGTCAATCAATCAAAGCCCTGCAAAACGATCCTTTGCAGATCTTGCGGTGCAAAGGGTTAACACACAAGCAAGATATCATGTCCTATGCCTGTGTGATTCCTAATAAAAGCAATGCTAAAGGGCTTGCAAATCCACTTCCTTATTAATCTGTCCAACTCCTCCACCATATGGCACTGTTAATGACGCCTCCTGGCCTGTGTACATTCTCCCTCCTCCCAGTCCTGCTCAATAGTAAACAAAACACACATGAAATCTAAAAGGAGGAGGTTAATATACCAGCAGGAAGGTGGCCAGCTTTGGTGTCCGTTTTCTCTTTGGGAGGAGAAGACATGTCTTCTTTATATGCAAGGTTTTCAGCTTCTCCGCAAGGTATCTGAGGGTACAGGGCACTGCAAACTTGCTCTGTTGCTGATCACACATCAGCAGTGGGTGTAATCCCCGCCCATTTCCTCTTGTTCTCCCCTCCTCCTTCACTCCAGCCCAGTGATTCCCCGTCTCCCCCCTTCCTTGCTCACATTACACTCTCCTCCTGTCAACGTGGCGGCTGCTGCAGCAGGAAAACTTCTTTCTTTTTTTTTTTTTTTGGATTCTGTGCTTTATTGAAAAAGAGCCACTTTTAAGCAGTTTTTTTTAAATCGCAGAGCCTACCGCTGCCAATGTCATTTGTAGCGCAATGGCATGTCAAACTCAAACTGTTTTCATTTGCGTTTGTGGGCGTCTGTGTCTTAACTTCAAAATGTCAAAATTGTTATTCCCCCACCCCCCTCCCCATTAGTTTTTCACAGAAATGGGCAGTGCTTGGCATGCTGATGATGTGAATGTTATACTGTATCTCAATTTTTTTTATTTTATTTGCGCCATCAAGCACGTGTCAAAAGTTCAACTCAGTGTATGTAGCCCTGCTTCCTAGCGAACACAGGCCACTACCATATGCTGTATTACCTGTAGGCTCACAGGGTCTGAGCCTCTGCCACAGAGAGCCTGGGGTACACACAATACCTATAACTTGGTGCAGCGCCTCCACCTGCGACAGCTTCCGCCCGAGGGGAAGTGGGTCTTCGCAGGATTTATGTACATAACACACACACACACAGCAATATCCCTTAACCAATTAACTTTACTTGCAGAACCGTATGTTATACCAACAGGTGTCCCTCCCTAGAGGAGACACTATAATCGCGTCTCGCCGAACGCTCACCCTCCCACCCCGTGTCCAGTTCCCCTTGGGAATAGTTCTCCCACCCTCAAGTGAGTCAATGGATGTGTATGAGTGTGACTGCGCAGCCACTGTGTCCTGAATGAATGATGGTACCGTTGGTGCACTTTAGAATTACCTGCCGGGCACTCCAGTACCCGGTGCGGTTACTATCTTCAAAAAGGATCAGCGAGGTGTAGATGACGTCACCCGTAGGTGTCTAGGGCGATCCCACCCAGTCACGCTGCGACCCGATAGCGGGGTCTGAGCCCAGACCTCCCGCTCACTTAGAACTGTCCCAGTGGTGATAGTGTGGCAATAAGGGAACCGGAACCTAACTATGGCCAGTCCCTAGCTCCGCTTGTCTCTACAGGGACTCGGGGCCTAATTGGGCCGGGGGCATTCGGCCTAGGTAGGGGGCGGTCTGCCTCCCCACACCGAAGCTCCTTCTCTCCTCTCCAACCAACTCTGACCTCACGTGTGCGCAACCTCTTCCTTTTCCTCCTGGCCTCGCACCTCATTGGTCCAGGCGCATCACGGGGACCCGCGGGGGCTGTTGGGACCCGTGTGCTCTACCTCCTTCGCGGGCTTTTCCTCACCCTCGCTCTGCGCATGCGCAACCTCTGCTAGGCTAAGTCTGCGCTGACGCCAACCACAACATGGCGGCTCCCTTATGCGGAACCTCCGTTATCGGAGTGTTCCTTAACTGCAGCCTACCCACCCATAACAACCAAAAGGGTGGAAAAGGGGTCCCGGCTACATCCACCCCCCTGCGGATTCCAACGACCCCGCTTGGACGATACCTTAAACTGGCACAACGTTATATAATGGAAAATGCCTAACATACATTCTTCCTCTAAATCAGATTGTACATCTCACTAAACATCACAATTACTGATTTCAGTCGATTGCGAGCCCACTGCTGAGCCTCATAGTGGGGTGCCCCAAACTGATCGTAGGCCTTCCTCATTGGAGGTTGCCCATTCCTCTGACTTCGCCTTAACTGCTATTCGGTCACTCCCTCGGGAGAGTGACTGTCTGAGTCTTGCACCTGGAGTTCTTCCCTTGAGGGGGTTGCAATCTCTACATTGTCATGGATGGGTACGAAGCACGGGCTCAGCGGGTCCAATACTAAATCTTCCGGAGCCACCCCCAGGGGCGAGCGCTCCCGGAGCCCTTTACCCGAAGCTCCGCCGGGAGGTGCTCTCTGGTGAGGGCCCTTTGAGAGGTTCCCTCTTGTGGATCTTCCGGAACATCGGAGTTCCCTGACTCTTCTTCTTCCATTGATATCTCCCCATCCAACGAGGATGACGGCCATTCCAAATCCCCCTCCTCCACTCGGGGAATAGGGAGTAAATGATTCCGATGCCAGGTCTTCACCCGGCCCTCCGAGTCTTTAATGCGGTAAACTGGAAGGCCGGGCATTTGAGAGGCTACCTCATACACCCCCTCCCGTCAGCCAACTTATGTTTCCCCGGTACTCCCAGGTTACGGAGAAGCACTGCATCGCCAGGTTTAATGTCACTGTGTTTAACTTTATGATCATAACGCCTTTTATTCCCGGCATTCAGTTTTTCGGTGGACTTCTCAGCTTGTAGGTAGGCCCGTTGCAGATTCTCTTGAAATCGCTGCACATAGCGGAAATGAGTGGTATTATGCACTCCATCGGTGGAGACTCTTAACCGTATGTCCACAGGCAGTCTAGCTTCTCGGCCAAACATGAGAAAGTAGGGTGAGAACCCGGTGGAATCGTGTCGCGTGCAATTGTAAGCATGCACTAATGTTTCCACATTCCGACTCCATTCAGTCTTTTCCACCCCATTAATGTACCTAACATGTCTAGTAAGGTACGGCTGAATCGTTTCGGCAGGGCATCCCCTTCGGGGTGGTATGGAGTAGTGCGGGACTTATTGATATGCAAGAGTTTCAGCAGTTCTTTGATTAATTTGCTTTCGAAGTCTCTTCCTTGATCTGAGTGGAGTCGTTGAGGAAGCCCATAATGCATGAAGTACTTCTCCCAGACCACCTTGGCCACCGTAATGGCTTTTTGATCTTTGGTCAGAAAGGCCTGGGCGTATCGGGTATAGTGATCCGTGATGGCCAACACATTCCCTATGCCACGGCTATCAGGTTCGATACACAGGAAATCCATACATACTAAGTCCATGGGTCCCGTACTTTTTAAGTGGCCCATTGGGGCGGCCCTGGTGGGTAAGGTCTTCCGCTTAATACACCGCACACACCGTCGGCAGTGATACTCTACTGCTTCTCTCATCTTTGGCCAGAAAAATCTATTTCTCACTAGTCCAAAAGTCTTGTCTATCCCCAAATGGCCGTGTTCATCGTGTAGAGCCTTCAGTACCAAGTACTGTAGTCTTTTTGGCAGTACTAATTGTCTTCTGTTTGGGTGATTATGATACTCCACAACTCGGTATAGCAAATTGTCTCGTATTTCGAATTTGTCAGCTTCCCGCATCAGTAGACCTCCTACATCCCCCGGGGCCTGTCGGAGGAGGGCCGGGCGATTTTGTCGGATGGCATAACGAATGGCCCCTGCGACCGGGTCTTGTTCTTGGTATCGTACCATATCTTTCCAGGCTATGATCTTGTCTGGAGTAACATGCATACCACTGGGGTCTCGATAGGCTTCTGGGATAGCATTTGATGTACACCCTAGAGAGTCAGCCACTCGTAATTCAGAGAATGCCACTTGGTCATTGACTATGGCAGCTGTACCACATAGGGCCCTTATTCCGGGTCCCGGAATTTCTTCCCACTGATTTTCGTCGGGGGTAGTGGCCAGCCCTGGTCGCCTAGACAGGGTGTCTGCTCCAATGTTCAGGGGGCCTGGCTTGTATTTCAAGGTGAAAGTGTAATTGAATAGAGCGGCCAACCAGCGATGCCCGGCCGCGTCGAGTTTGGTGGAGGTCATGATGTAGGTGAGGAGATTATTGTCGGTCGGCACCTCGAATGACACACCGTACAGGTAATCACAAAGTTTGTCCACAATGGCCCACTTGAGGGCCAAGAACTCGAGTTTGTGCACGGGGTAGTTCTGCTCACTAGCAGTAGGACTGCGGCTGATATACGCTACAGGTCACAATCCCTCGGGATACTTTTGATGTAATACTGCTCCTAGGCCGTTGAGGCTAGCATCCACATGTAGTATATACGGTTGTTCGGGGTTGGCATAGGCCAGCACGGGGGCCGCCGTCAGACTCTGTTTCAGATCCGTAAAGGCTTGTTCACACTTGGGTGTCCATTTGTCCCCGAAGGACTGTCAAGCAGGTGTGGCCTTCCGGCCTGTGTCCCCCGGATATATTTTGAGGAGGCCGTTGAGGGCTTTGGCCCGTCTGGAGTACCCCTCCACAAACCGTCGATAGTAGCCGCAGAATCCCAGGAACGACCGCAACTCCCCCACATTGTCAGGGTGGGGCCAATTGACAACAGCTTCTATCTTGGCGGGGTCCGTGGCAATTCCCTCACCGGACACTATGTGTCCCACGTAAGTCACCGAGGTCCGGCAGAAACGGCATTTATCCAAGGAGAGTTTGAGCCCTTCTTGCGCTAATCGGTCAAGTACTTTCAAGAGTCGAGCCTCATGTTCTTCCAGGGTTTTCCCGAAGACTATGATGTCATCTAAATACACGAGGCATTCTCGGGGGTTCAAGTCACCTAGAGTCGTCTCCATTAGCCGCTGGAAGGTGGCGGGGGCACCACATATGCCTTGGGGCATACGGGTGAATTGATAGAACCCTAGGGGGCAAATGAAAGCCGTCTTCTCTTGATCCTCGGGGCTCATAGGTACTTGGTAGTAGCCGGACCGAAGGTCCAGTACACTGAACCATTGGCTTCCATGTTGGGTATCCAGAATTTCTTCTATGCGGGGAAGATTATACTGGTCCAGTACCGTTCGATTGTTCAGCGTCCGGTAGTCAACACATTACCTCATGGTCCCATTCTTCTTTCGCACGACCGGCTTCTTCCATTTCTTTGATCGCAGCTCGTACATCCTCTACATCCCTAGGGGCTAGCCGACGGGAACGCTCCCGGAAGGGTTTGGTATCAGTCATCCGAATGGTGTGTTGGGCGTTGCGACTACACCCCACATCCATTTCCCTAGTAGGGAATACTGATCGTCGTTCCTCCAGCTGTACTCGCAATCATTCTTTCCAGGCGTCCGACAGTCCAGATGAACCGAAGTCAAACTCTAACGGCGATCCAGGTTCGTCCACTCTGGTAGTCTTTACCTGTACGGCTTCATCCACCGAGCTGACGGGGTAAATTCTCCCTATTCGCTGTCCCGCGTCGATGGCCAAGGGGAAAGGCGAAAGATTCTGCACCATCACATAAATTCGACGGGGAATGGCTGTTGACCAATCTCGGAATTCCGGCACTAGCCGATATCCTCGGCGGACATCTTCTTCGGTTGTGCTTTCTAATGAAAACAGCTGCTCCTCGTCTACTCGTTCAGCGTAGGCACACCAGGCGGGTACCCTCTTCGTCTCGCCGGGTAAGAGTCTGGTCAACCCTCCCCGCCCGCAGAACAACAGTCCGTAGTCCGAGGGGGATAGAGGAGGAGCTGGATCCACCTGGACCAGCTGCAACTGTAGGCTGGACATGGGCAGTTTGTTAGCTTCGTGTAGATAGGCCCGGATGACAGCTTGTACAATGTCCGCATTCGTGCCTAGGATGATCGGGTACTTGGGTGTATCTTTGGGTTCGGGACACACCAAGGCGTCCATCTTCATGGGGTGAGACTTCCCCGTGTTGAGCTGCTGTATCTCCAGATCCACGGTCACCAGCCCGTCGATGGGGTAGTCGTCATTGCTTAAGCCTCGTACTTTGATATGCCCTGCCGCTCTCAGAGGCTGCTTCTGGAGGTGTCGATCATTGAACCCCCGATATATGATGGTGACTTGAGACCCCGTGTCCAGTAGTGCGGAGGAGTAAATCCTGTCCACTAACACCCGGATCAGCGCTACCGGTCCCACGCGGTTACCCTCCTCTTCGGGGTCTTCGCCACTTTGGGGGGACACCGGAGTTGTTGGGCCGACCGCATACACACCGCAGACCATGGCCTGGGGCGTGAACTTCTTGGGTGACGGGCTTCGGTGGCGAGACTCTCCCTTCCGACAATCGTAGGAGATATGTCCTTTCTTCCCGCATTTGTAGCAGGACATATCCCGGGGTGGGGTACGGCAGTCATACGGAGGCGAGGTTCGTTCAGCGTATTTCAGCCGTTCGGGACCTGGTTTGTCCGGTGGGTCCTCCTTCTTTTCAGCACTTCCTTTTTGCTTAGTGCTGCTGACTGCTTTAGCCTTCTGGGGAGAGTGAAGCATAAGATACGTCTCGTGCTCTTTGACTTGCTGCAAGAGTTTGATAAACGAGGGAAGGGGCCCTCGAGTGAGGTTGTCGTGAATCATGTTTGCTATAGGATGAGTAGGACTGGACCCTCGTAGGTATTGCTTGCGGAGGTATTCGTCCATCTGGGAGGCGGCCACTTATTTATGATGCAGCAGGGGCCCAAGGGAGATTTGCACTCTGTGTATATAGGCAGACAGGTCTTAACCATCCTTTTGATTGATGCATAGTATTTGACCCACAAGGCCCCATCATCTTCAGTCGCGCTATAGGCCTCAACTAGGAACTCGATCATCATACGAACGGTTAGGTCGGGGCACTGTTCTCGATGGATGCTGATCAATGTGGACGCCGGGGGTCGTAAGCACTCCATGAGTCGTTGCCGTTTCACCATGTCGGTGCAAGACCATTCCTCCATTCCTCCCCTAGTGTGCTCCTTCCACGGGTCTATCCCATCCTCTCTTGTGGGCACAGGTAGCGTCCCCGAGAAGGCCTTTAATTTTCGGTAGCTTTGTGAATGCGTGGCTAAGGTAAGTGCTTCTGCTAACGGCGGCAAGCTGGAGGGGGTGGTTAACTGGTCTATCTTGTCATTGAATTTCTGCAGCATATCACTACGCACCCCTACTTCGGCGGATGCGCTAGACCCGGCATAGCTAGAGTCTGACTGACAGCTAGCCGCCTCGCTCGCGGGACAGTGAGCAAAAGGAAGTGTGGGGTCGTCATCATCTAGTTCCCCCACAGGAGGGTCCCGAAGTGGATAGACAACAGGGCTGCCGCCAGGTGGAGCATCGGGCAGCGGTAGATATTGAGGGACGGCAGGTTCTATTACTACTTGGTCTCTCCGGCAATCTACTAGCAAAGTGTTCCATTTAGCGTCTTGGTCTATGAGCACATCTACTAGGCAGGCTTTGGCAAAACCCGGTAGTTGTCGTAGGGCCATTTACAAAGTCTTTAAAGGTAAGGCCATAGGTACTCGTGTCACAGCTACGGCGCGGCGGGAAGGCGTGCGCATTTGCCGCACCCAGTCGCGTATTTCCTGACGTGAAGGAAGGGCCATGGTGGCGGCAATTTTGTCTCAAGGGGCACCCCAGGTCTAAGATCTCAGCAGCGCCTCCAAATGTAGCCCTGCTTCCTAGCGAACACAGGCCACTACCATATGCTGTATTAACTGTAGGCTCACAGGGTCTGAGCCTCTGCCACGGAGAGCCTGGGGTACACACAATACCTATAACTTGGTGCAGCGCCTCCACCTGCGACAGCTTCCGCCCGAGGGGAAGTGGGTCTTCGCAGGACTTATGTACATAACACCCACACACAGCAATATCCCTTAACCAATTAACTTTACTTGCAGAACCGTATTTTATACCAACAGGTGTCCCTCCCTAGAGGAGACACTATACTCGCGTCTCGCCAAACGCTCACCCTTCCGTTTCCCTTCACCGGGTGATCCCACCCTGTGTCCAGGTCCCCTTGGGAATAGTTCTCCCACCCTCAAGTGAGTCAATGAAATGTGTATCAGTGTGACTGCGCAGCCACTGTATCATGAATGAAAGATGGTACCGTTGGTGCACTTTAGAATTACCTGCCGGGCACTCCAGTACCCGGTGCGGCTACAATCTTCACAAAGGATCAGCGAGGTGTAGATGACGTCACTCGTAGGTGTCTAGGGCGATCCCACCCAGACACGCTGCGACTCGATAGCGGGGTCTGAGCCCAGACCTCCCGCTCACTTAGAACTGTCCCAGTGGTGATAATGTGGCAATAAAGGGAACCGGAACCTAACTATGGCCAGTCCCTAGCTCCGCTTGTCTCTACGGGGACTCAGGGCCTAACTGGGCCAGGGGCATGCGGCCTACGTAGGGGGCGGTCTGCCTCCCCACACCGAAGCTCCTTCTCCTCTCCAACCAACTCTGACCTCACGTGCGCGCAACCTCTTCCTTTTCCTCCTGGCCTCGCACCTCATTGGTCCAGGCGCATCACGAGGACCCGCGGGGGCTGCTGGGACCCGTCGTGCTCTACCTCCTTCGTGGGCTTTTCCTCACCCTCGCTCTGCGCATGCACAACCTCTGCTAGGCTAAGTCTGTGCTGACGCCAACCACAACATGGCGGCTCCCTTATGCGGAACCTCCGTTATCGGAGTGTTCCTTAACTGCAGCCTACCCACCCATAACAACCAAAAGGGTGAAAAAGGGGTCCCGGCTACATGTAAATGCAAAAAAAAAAAAGAAAGGCTTCTAATAGTGTAGCATAGAATGAATTTGCTATGTATGAACAAATCTTCATTATATACAGTTCTGTAGGTCAACAAAATGTATTATTTTCACAGTATGGCTTTAAGAAATAATATTACACTAATAATATATATTTACGAACACTAGTTATAAATGAAAGAAACTGCAAATATGTCTGTTTTTACTTAAACTGTATCAATCAGGTATTCAAAATGAGGGATGCATCAGAAAATTATGTATTGTGTATAAAGTCCCATGGCAACCTAATTACATAAGGTGCACATTTCTATGAAGGTTTGTATTACTTTTTAGCACTGACGTTTTTGTCGCAACAGGAATGTGAAAAATATGTAAGTGCAGATGTAGCAATACTTGCCCTCTCCGTGACCGCAATTTGGAGCGGCTAATTTGGCGGCATCGCAACTACAGCTCTCACGGTCAGAAGGGCAGTAGGTTTCCCAGATGGATTAACGCTGTGGGGGCTTGTAGACGGACGTTCACAGAGGTACACAATTGGAGACTTTATAAGGTGAAATTATAACGAGGCTTTATTGTGCCTTTTCCTTAACATCAGGAAACCATCCAAACAAGGGGGAAACAAAGCTTCTATTCACTTGGGAGTGGTTCTAGTGAAATACTATGCAATTCACAACTCCCTTAGTTAAGCATGTCTCCCAGCCCCAAACACATAGCATGAAATGAACAGATATAAAAAGTCTTGTACTAAAAGTCTTATCTGTTCCTTGTGGTTTGGAGGGAAAATCTTCTCTGTGTGTGTGTGTGTGTGTGTGTGTGTGTGTGTGTGTGTGTGTGTGTGTGTGTGTGTGTGTGTGTGTGCGTGTGCGTGCGCGTGCGTGTGCGTGTGTGTGTGTGTGTGTGCGTGTGCCACTCTCTCTGTGTGTGTGTGTCTCTCTCTATCTCTCTTTCTCTGTCTCTCTCTGTCTGTCTCTCACCCACACTCTCTCTCTCTCTCACACTCTGGATCTCTTATTTACCCTATATATCTTAACTCCCCTATACCTACACCGAAATAACCTATACTGCTTTCTTCCAGATCTAACTCTCGAGCTTCACACGGAAGACATCGGGGCGGGGCTGGGGGTGGGACTAGGGGCAGGATTAGGGGCGGGGCTAGGTGGTGAGTAGATTTTTTGTTCGGCGAGTAGATTTTTGGGAGATTTGTCGACCACTGTATATATATATATATATATATATATAATACAAGAAACAACCAGCGCAACTCCCAACAAGATGTTAATACAGTTTGAATTTTTAAAAAAAATGCAACTAGCCAATACAATAAACGAGAGGTATTAACCCTTAAACCACTGACTAACCCTATAAAATCTGCTGCCACTTAGGTCCACGGCTCCACAATTGACGAAAAAATGTACAGGAAAGAATAACCTAGGCGCAAATAAACAGGGAAAGAAAGAAGAAAGGAAAATATCATAGGGTAGTATGTCAAACAATTTGAATATTAAAATGGTGAGATATGCACTTACAGTGATTTCAGTAAGTATATGCCTTTTATCCACTCTGGGATCAGGAGATCAGCTTGGGAGTCTTTTGTTCCTCTGCCTGGAACTCTTCGTTCTCCAAGGTAACTGTTAACACAGTACTCCACAGCAATCACGGTACACCTATATATAGGAAATACGCCTTGCAGACGGATCTCATCAAGGGATTAGGTAGGGAATAAAAGGAAAAACAATATAGTGTAAAACCTTTTAATAATAAAATCAGTAAAATAACTGAATAGGTATCTAACTCACAATTTGTGAGTCATAAAAGAGCATTTGAGATTGTTATATGAGTCTCTCACACTCAGTAGTACATGATCGCCGGCTCCCAGTCCAGCTGACTCGCGTGGTCACTTCCGCGTCACGTTACCTCAGCTCTCGCGAGATCTCATCTCAGTAGTTGGAAATTCACTGCTCTGGCTCCGTTGTAAGGGATCAGCTTGTCAGCTTGTCTCTCTCTGCTAAAAAAACGCCCGCCCTACGCGTTTCTCCAATGTGGCTTCGTCAGGGGCTGCTATTTCATACCTGCCCCTACCCAGGGTTTATATATATACCTCTCGTTATTGATTGGCTAGTGGAAAATTGGAAGATTGGCTACAACACATTACTAAATTGTTATTTTAACCGCAAACATAAACATACACATTAATGAAGCTACATGAATGTTGCTTCATTACTAAAAGAGAATATACAACAAACTTGTTATAAAACATAACAACTCAATAATAAAACATATAACGTTTTAGGAGACTGTAGACGGACGTTCACAGAGGTACACAATTGGAGACTTTATAAGGTGAAATTATAACGAGGCTTTATTGTGCCTTTTCCTTAACATCAGGAAACCATCCAAACAAGGGGGAAACACAGCTTCTATTCACTTGGGAGTGGTTCTAGTGAAATACTATGCAATTCACAACTCCCTTAGTTAAGCATGTCTCCCAGCCCCAAATACATAGCAAGAAATGAACAGATATAAAAAGTCTTGTAATAAAAGTCTTATCTGTTCCTTGTAGTTTGGAGGGAAAATCTTCTCTGTCCTTGGTTGCTACCTTTTCTTCAGGGTTTGTCAGCATTCAGGTTTAGAAGTTTCCCCTGTGTCTTGGAAGCAGCTCTGCTGTGTCTTCTGGCAGAGCTCAAGACATGGTCAGCTCCAGAGATCTGTGTTCTCTTGGTCAGTCTCTCCAGGGAGACTCAAGAACCTCTGCTCTGTCTCCAAAGTTCAGCTCACACGTGAGCTAAGGAGTCACTTCCTGTCTCAAAGGCAGGCTTTTTCTAAGCCATCTAAATCAGGCAGGTGGTGTTAGTTAATTGCCTACCAGCAGTTAACCACCACACTGCTGGATTAGAGGCACATTTGTGAACAGGGATAAGTCCCCTGTAACATACATCCCCTGTTTGTGGGAAGCTCGGGCTTGCCACGGCCAAAGCCCATCCTTCCACTCTCATTCTAGATATCTCTGTGACTTGAATGAGAGTGGATGGAGGAAGAGAACCCTCAGTCCTGCTGGGATTGGAGCCCTTTCTCCAGTTTATTCGTGTCTCCTCCCGAAGGTGCTTGAGATCAGCACCCCTCAGTCGCTCGAGGAGGACTTTTTCTAAGTATAGTCTTTTTGCTACGTGCGCGGTCATGAGATTTCCCTCGCGTCGTGTGCTTGTCTTATTGTAGGCACACTGTATAGCAGCAGTTGCAGAGCGTTTAAAAACAGCCCTTTGAGTTTTCTGCTCTTGAAGCTGTCTCTCTGCCCTTTTCCCCCTCAATGGGGTTGCTAGTTCAGCCTCTTTGAGATTAAGTTGCAATTCCACACCCACTTCCAGAGAATGTCCCATCTTTTCAGCTTCATCAGCTAAGGATTCTTCTGGTTTTGATTCAGCACGTGTACCTTCTTTTGTTGCCTGTTGGGTGGCTGAAGGTTTTGCTAGTGCTTGTTTAGGTGGGTCAAATTTTGCAACCTTGTCTTTCATATGAGCGGTATTCTCAGCTCTCACTGTACCCTTGTCTTCATGGGTTTTTGAGGCTGTGGGATACTGACACTTAGTCAGGGTCAATACTTGTCCTTGTAGGACTGTAATCTCATCCGCGAGATATCCCTGTTTTTTGAGTGCGTCTTGCAAGTCTCTTCTCAGGGAATTTATCTGCACGCTTTGCTTTCTCTGAGCTTGCTTCCACATTTTTATTGCATTGTGAAGCACTATGAATTTCTTTGCTCGGGCCACAGTTACTTGTTTCAGTTTCTGGACCTTCTTGTGCTCTCTTTTGTGCCGGGTCACCTGGGTTCTAAGATTGGCCTCTAGCGATGCTTTGGTGACGCTCAGGGTAACCTTCAGTTTCTCATGCTGCTTTGCAGGAACATACTGGGTCATCAGACGTTCCTGCAGCACTTGAATTTCTTTAACAGCCTGCAGATTGTCTTCCTGCAGAGTTCGCTGCTTCTCCTCTGCCTTCTCGAGGTGCATACGCAGACCTTGCAGTTGGTTCTGCAGTCGGTGCTCTGCTTCAAACTTCTCACCTTCCAAAAGTCTATTTATTTCTTTAAGCTCGTGCAGCTTTTCATTTTTTCCCTTGACGTCGTTTGTCAAATTAAAATTTTCTTCTTTGAGTTTTAAGTTTTTTCTTTGTAATCTTAAATGTTCTCCTTTTTCAGTCTCTGTACTATTCAGGGTCTCTTTGCAGTCCTCCTTCCATTTACGCACATCTGCTTTGAGAATGACAGTCTCCTGGCGTGAGACATCCTTCTCTAGGTTGAGGGTCTGAAGCTCCTTCTGGGAGACTTGGAGATTTGTATTAAGATTGACAATCGTTTCTTTAGAAATGTCCAGCTCCTCAGTGAGACTGTGTAGTTCCTTTCTGGAAACTTCCAGGTCTGTACGGCAGCTGTTGGTCTCATGATGTGAGGCATCCAGTGCTCTGCGGAGTGTCTGAACCTTTTTCTGAGATACGTCCACCTCTATCCGGACACTGTTGACCTCCTGTTGTGAGGCATTCAGCTCTATGCGAAGAGTGTGAACCTCTTGCTGAAAGACTGTCATCTCCTTCAGTGCCTCCTCATACTTCCGCTTCAGCTTAGCCATCATTTTATCAGATTGGCTCTGCTTTTCATCCATGGCGGAAATAGTAGCATTTGCAGTATCTAGCTCAGTCTTGAGATCGTCCAATTCTGTCCTGGCTAAAGAGTACATTGCGAGCACATATACCTGTAGCTTCACGTTATTTTTCTGTAGCTCTGTGTAACCATCTTCCTTTTGTTTCAATTGTTCACGGAGCATATCACAGTCATGCCTGGCATTTTTCAGGGCATCTTCAGGGCTGGTCAAGGGATCGTCACTCACTGGTTCCGGCTCCACTTCCCTGGGATGGTTGGTTGAGGGTTCCTCACTGTTGGCACCGGACAGATACTTCTTTGGGGTACACAACTTCTGCCTTGGGCCCTCTGGATATTCGGTTAACCGCGGGACGAATTCTCCATTTTCTCTAGGCTGCAGGGCAACTCGGGCCCCCTTTTCCTCCACAGGATCTGCGGACGTGTCTGTTCCTTCCACGGTAAGTGAAGAACCGCTTTTTTTTTTCCGCTTTTTTGTTTTGGATGACTCCGTCCCATCCGGAATACTGGGGTCTCCTTCTTTATTTGATACTTTAGCAGCTTCATTATATACGCCAGGCTTTTCTTGCAGTTGCTTTAGCTGACAGAAATATTGGGTGATCTGCTGCTCCCGCTCTTTCTCTTGTCGACCATATTCGTCATCATAGAGGGCGTTCTTTTCTGTTCGTGCCGAGTTCAGGCACCCCCACCATTCTTGGGGTGTTTTGTGGGTGTGACTCGGTTAGGGTTCCCCGTAAGAGATGTCTTCCTCTTTATTGGACTGGAAGGGCCACACTTCCGTGGGGTAAGGTTCATTACAGGAACGCTGCATCTTGTCCTCCATTTTTAGGCTATCAGGTGTAATTTTCTTCCTGACCTCAGGAGGCGCTATTGCAGCTGTTGCCACTGTATTTGCTAGAACCCCCAATTGTGGTAGTCCTACAGGTGGGCATATTTTGCTTGTAGAGGTCGTAGCTCTCACAGGCATCTCTGTAGACTTTTCTTTCTTGGGTAATTTTTTACAATATCAACAGTACTATGCATGCATTTTCTCTTATCAGGTATACAAGATGTGCAGTTGCTAGGTAAAAACGTCTATTTGCTTTACACCATTTACTTGCTAGGTATAATCTCTCATTAGGTATGCTGAATGTGTAGTTGCTAGGTAAAAACTTCTGTTTGCTTTACACCATTTACTTGCTAGGTGCAATCCCTCCGCTTCAGCAACAGAATTTGGTTTTCTGCTTGAGTTCAGTAATTTTCAGTCTCATCCTTGGGTATTATGGCATTCACACTTCACACTTTGGGTGTCTTGTTTTGCTCCCAAGATATATAGGCAGACTTTTTTTTTACTTGCAGAAAAAAAACATTCTTTGCAGTGGAATATTTCTTTCACTCCCGGCAGGGTGACTCAACACTCAGCAATTGGCTTTGGAATACCTTTTACACAGTTCAGCAATCCCTTTTTCCCCTCTAGGGCAATTTTACACTCAGCATTTGTTTGCTAAAAATTCCCCTGCTTTAGCACAGTCTTACATCAATTTTGCACACTTTTCTGCATATATTCCATTCACAGCTGGTAGTCCTATGCGGTGTGGCAACCTTTATTTGCAAAATCAGTACCGCTCGTGGGTCACCATCTGTATTCACTGCTTCAGCGAAACTTTTGAAAACAACAAACACCTATCCCTTTTTAAGGGCTGACTCACTTCTTGAACCCTGACTATGACTGGAAGGCAAAAACCCTATTTCAATGACCATATTACACTTTGTGACAGGCAAATAAGGTTTAGCTGCTTCAGCAGTCTCTCTCCTCTTGGGATTGGGGAAAAGAGTCCATCTGTGGTTTCAGTGCAGTGGTGTGTATCACTTTAACTCTGGTCTCTGCTGCCTGAGAGTTTTTTTTTTTTTTTTTTTAAGTTGCTCAGACTGTTTGTAGGCAAAAAGCATAAAAAAAATTTCACAGAAAAAATCTCCGGTCCTTTCTAACTTCAAAGACGACCTCTCGTCCCACTTCGGACACCATATGTAGACGGACGTTCACAGAGGTACACAATTGGAGACTTTATAAGGTGAAATTATAACGAGGCTTTATTGTTGCTTTTCCTTAACATCAGGAAACCATCCAAACAAGGGGGAAACACAGCTTCTATTCACTTGGGAGTGGTTCTAGTGAAATACTATGCAATTCACAACTCCCTTAGTTAAGCATGTCTCCCAGCCCCAAACACATAGCATAAAATGAACAGATATAAAAAGTCTTATAATAAAAGTCTTATCTGTTCCTTGTAGTTTGGAGGGAAAATCTTCTCTGTCCCTGGTTGCTACCTTTTCTTCAGGGTTTGTCAGCATTCAGGTTTAAAAGTCACCAGCCCTACGTGTTTTGTCACACAAAGGCGACTTCGTCAGGGGGGGTATGATTGGTCAGAGACAGCCAATGAGCTTCTCTCCCATGCAGTATACACAGAAGGCTGCATGCCAGGATTTGGAATGCAGAGGAGAGCAGGACCGAGGTCTGCAAGTGAGCTTTCATAGTTAAGGTTTCCTTCCCAAGCTCTGACCTCACTTTTGGCCCATCATAGCTCCCTGCTCCTTTCCTATGTGACTTTTGCTGACACTTATTGTGCTGGATGACGGCCTGAGCGCAGGACAGTTTTCTCTTTTGCTAGACTTCACCTGTCAGCAGCTCGGCTGTACAACCATTAAATGGCATTGCTTCTGGTTTTGGAATTATCCTACCCTACCTTGGTAGAGGAACAGGACTTTGCTATTTGACCTTATTGGCATTTATACCATTAACACAGGCTACACCAATATGGATACTGAACCTGTTTCGGATTCAGATGTTTTATTTAGCTGTTGCAACGTATCTAATCGCTCCAACAGGGCTGAGGCAATTTTTAACAATACCATTGATTTGATATGTGAAGACACAGCGGATCTCAAAATGCATTTCTCTAAGTTGGAAAGATGTTTATTACACCGACAGAGAGTCTGGTGGGAGATTACCACCATGGAGAATTATTGTCGTGTCAAACGCATACCTAGAGGCTTACGCCATACCAAAACACCTTCTTTTGGGTTTGACAAGGGGGACTTTGAGCGTCAATGGTGCCTTATTCTAGATGACTGTTCCTTTAGATTAATGGACCTTATAGTTCAGCACAAAGCCAAGGAATATCAAACAGAGTTACAGAAGAAACTGCAGGGCTTTTGCAAAATGGAGAACTTTAAGGAACTAGATTCTAAGGTTGCGGTCAAACTGAATAAACAAGAGAAAATTGTAATGATAACCAAACAAACTAAATTTGAAAGGGACAAGGCGGATTATGAAGCCAAACAAATCTACACCTGGCAAAAACCCACAGCCAGAAGTCAGGGCAAACCCAACAAATATAGAAAGTCTAAGAAAGAAGGTGCGGCAAATAAGTCTATTCTTAAGGCCTCTAAAGACAGTGATCACACTACACATACAGTTTCCTTTTCAGAGAGTGACTTTTGCCCATCATCTGGGGAGGATAACATGATTTCTAATGAGACGACGTATCCCAGCAAATTAGATGGTCAGAAACCTCCAAAAAACGGGGAAAGACGAGAAGAGGCAAGCGAAAGAACCCTTATTGGGATGCCGGCAACGAGATTGAAACTTTAGACATTTCTAACAGCAATGTCATTAACATCTCCAAACATGTTCTTTCTCAAGCGGAATTGTCTGTTCTCCATCTTGGACTATCATTTGCACCGAATACGCAGTTTAATTTGTTCTCCACTATAGTAGACATGTATAAGTTCACTCGCAAGCTTACCCTTAAACGTTTTTTTGCATCTAAAATTGGTCATAAGAGTGATTATCAGTCAAGGAATACTGTTTTACCTGTGTATGATGTTAACACTGTTGTCTCTGTTCCCTTAGGTTTCCAAGATCTATGCCACCAACAAGACTTGACAGATCTCTTCAATAAGAATAATACCATAGAGGAATCTGTGGATTTTCTAGGGAGCGTTGATTCAGGACTAAAGAAAAAGTCTATGTTTTTTCCTTTGTATATGAAAGGACAATTTATAGATACCTTTCAGAAATTAGTTGAAAGAGATCTGTCATTTCTTGCACAAGGGATAGGAGAAATAGGAGCCAGAGCAAAGGGATTCCATCGAGATAATTTGACTTCGGAGCAGAGGGCAGCAATTAGATCTCTCTCAGATAATGATTCTATTCTTATTAGAAAAGCTGACAAAGGGGGTTCTTGACAGGGATTATTACAGTGGTGGCCGATCTGAGTCTAAAACGGCTATATCTGCGGCTCCCAGATAATCCCGGTTAGGTGCGTTTTTTTGTCGTTTTCGCCCAGAGTGAACTGCGTTATTTTCGCGCTCGTGATATTAGCATTTTATTCTCGCTGTCTGCAATACTGCAATGCCGTGTAAAAACTCAGGGGGGCGTTTGCGAGCTGTTGTCTTGGAAGTCTAATACCTTCGCGGTTCAACCTACGTCAGTACACAGTCTGTGTGTGCGCGCGCAGTAATTGTAAATTTGCTTATTTAAAGTATACATGCATTTGCAGTGCTGTGCTGCAGTACAGTGTGTCTCATTTGAAAATTGTTGAAAGGCATAGGTGTGTACAGTACTGTAACAGTGTCACATTTCTGCATATACAGCGCTATCCCCTCGCTCAGGATAATTAACTGCACTGCAGGGTATTTCAACTTCTTATCTTCTGTGCAATTCAGTACATCTCTCCCACACCATTCCTTTGAACGTGTGTCTGGTTTCAATCACATTCCTGATTGACAGCAGGAATTTACTGCACATGCGCCTGTAACTTCGCCCACCACTGCTTGCTTGCCTGAGTGAGTGACCAAAAAAAAATAAAAAAATTTTTTTATTGTAATTTTTTTTTCTCCACAAGCCTGCAAAAACCATCTTACTGTATTACGATATTCAATCTGTGCTGTAGCTTTTGACTGTGACCCTGTGCATTTGACTTCACATGGTTGATTTGTGTGCTTTTTACGTACTGTATTTGGGGGTGTATTATTATGATGAACTGCCTTTTGAAATTAAAGTATGTCTTTAGCTTTGAACTTCATGCAGCTTTACCTGTAGCCCCCTCCCCCACGAACGCTAGCTCAAGGATTTGAAATCCCACGGAGTCGTTAATTTTCTGAATCTTGCCATTGTGTTCTTAATCCGTCCATAGCCGAGCTACAAAGCATCAGTGCGCCTGCGTGTAATCCTTTTTGAGATGGGAGCTAGCTGCTTACTGCGCATGAGTCACCAAACTCCCCCCCCCTCTCCACAGAGTCGTTAATTTACTGAATCTTGCCATTGTGTTCTGAATCCGTCCATAGCCGACCTACAAAGCCTCACTGCGCCAGCGTGTAATTCTCTTTGAGATGCGCCTGTACTGTAACTTCACCCGCCACTGCTTGCTTGAGTGCCCCCCAAAAAAATTTCATTATGATTACTGTATTTGGGGGGTGTAGGGATCAAATTACAGTATTATGACAAACTGCCTTTTGAAATTACGGTACTCTACAGTACAGTACAGTATGTTATTTCTTTGAACTGCTGCACAAGTAATCCTTCATCCCTCCCCCACGCACACACAAACTCTTATCGACAGACACCTCCACAGAGTCATTCATTTTCTGAAGTTAGTTAGTCATTGTGTTTTTAATCTGTCCCTAGCCGAGCGTCAATCGCCTCACTGCGCCTGCGTGTACTCTAATCCTTTTAGAGATGGGAGCTTGCTGCTTACTGCGCATGAGTCACCCAACCCCCTCTCCACAGAGTCGTTAATTTTCTGAATATTGCCATTGTGTTCTTAATCCGTCCATAGCCGACCTACAAAGCCTCACTGCGCCTGCATGTAATCCTTTTAGAGATGGGAGCTAGCTGCTTACTGCACATGAGTCACCCAACCCCCCCCCTCTCCACAGAGTCGTTAATTTACTGAATCTTGCCATTGTGTTCTGAATCCGTCCATAGCCGACCTACAAAGCCTCACTGCGCCTGCGTGTAATTCTCTTTGAGATGCGCCTGTAACTTCACCCACCACTGCTTGCTTGAGTGCCCCCCAAAAAAATTTTAATTATGATTTTTTAACTGTTATTTTATCCACAAGCCTGCAAAAACAATCTTGATATTACGATATTGTAAGGAATCCACTACTGGCTTTGACTATAGCCTTACAGAATCATGTAAAAGTCTTATCTGTTCCTTGTGGTTTGGAGGGAAAATCTTCTCTGTCCCTGGTTGCTACCTTTTCTTCAGGGTTTGTCAGCATTCAGGTTTAGAAGTTTCCCCTGTGTCTTGGAAGCAGCTCTGCTGTGTCTTCTGGCAGAGCTCAAGACATGGTCAGCTCCAGAGATCTGTGTTCTCTTGGTCAGTCTCTCCTGGGAGACTCAAGAACCTCTGCTCTGTCTCCAAAGTTCAGCTCACACGTGAGCTAAGGAGTCACTTTCTGTCTCAAAGGCAGGCTTTTTCTAAGCCATCTAAATCAGGCAGGCTTTTTCTAAGCCATCTAAATCAGGCTACATCCAATGTGACAAAATACATAGTAAATAGTATAAACAGTTACGTCTGGAAATAATTGGACACTGACACAATTTTCATAATTTTGGCTCTGTACGCCACCACAATGGATTTGAAATGAAACAACCGAGATGCAATAGAAGTGCAGACTTTCAGCTTTAATTCAAGAGGTTGAACAAAAATATCGTATGAAACGTTTAGGAATTGCAACCATTTTGATACACAGTCCCCTTATTTCAGGGTCTCAAATGTCATTGGACAAGTTAACACAATCATAAATAAAATGTTCATTTTTAATACTTTGTCGAGAGTCCTTTGCAGGCAATGACTGCTTGAAGTCTGGAACGCATCAACATCACCAAACGCTGGGTTTCCTCCTTTATGATGCTTTGCCAGGCCTTTACTGCAACTGTCTTCAGTTGTTGTTTGTTCATGGGTCTTTCTGCCTTAAGTTTTGTCTTCAGCAAGTGAAATGCATGCTCGATCGGGTTGAGATCAGGTGATTGACTCGGCCATTGCAGAATTTCCACTTCTTTGTTTAAAAAACTACTGGGTTGCTTTCGCAGTATGTTTTGGGTCATTGTCCATCTGTAAAGTGAAGCGCCATCCAATCAACTTCGCTGAATTTGGCTAAATCTGAGCAGACAATATATCCCTATACACTTCAGAATTCAACCGGCTGCTTCTGTCACATCATCAATAAACACTAGTGACCCAGTGCCATTGTAAGCCATGCATGCCCATGCCATCACACTGCATCCACCGTGTTTTACAGATGATGTGGTATGCTTCAGATCAAAACCCGTTCCAAGCCTTCTCCATACTTTTTTCTTCCCATCATTCTGGTACAGGTTGATCTTAATTTCATCTGTCCAAAGAATGCTGTTCCAGAACTGGGCTGGCTTTTTTAGATATTGTTTGGCAAAGTCTAATCTGGCCTTTCTATTCTTGAGGCTTATGAATGGTTTGCACCTTGTGGTGAACCCTCTGTATTTGCTCTCGTGAAGTCTTCTCTTTATGATAGACTTGGATAATGATATGCCTACCTCCTGGAGAGTGTTCTTCACTTGGCTGGATGTTGTGAAGAGGTTTTTCTTAACCATGGAAAAGATCCTACGATCAACCACCACTGTTTTTTCCGTGGACCTCCAGGCCTTTTTGTGTTGCAGAGCTCACCAGTGTGTTCTTTTTTTTCTCAGAATGTACCAAACTGTTGATTTGGCCACTCCTAATGTTCCTGCTATCTCTCTGATGGATTTTTCTTTTTTTTTTTGCAGCCTAAGGATGCCATGTTTCACTTGCATTGAGAGCTCCTTTGACTGCATGTTGTGGGTTCACAGCAACAGCTTCCAAATGCGAATGCCACACCTGTAATCAACTCCAGACCTTTTACCTGCTTAATTGATGATGAAATAATGAAGGAATAGCCCACACCTGTTCATAAAAAAGCTTTTGAGTCAATTGTCCAATTACTTTTGGTCTCTTGAAAAAGAGGGGGCTACATATTAAAGAGATGCAATTCCTAAACCCTTCCTCCAATTTGGATGTGAATACCCTCAAATTAAAGCTGATGGACTGCACTTTAAGCCCATATTCATAATTTAACTGTAACTTGAATTTATTTTGGTACACAGCCGAAATAACAAAACTTGTATCAGTGTCCAATTATTTCCGGACCTAACTGTAGTTAAATACTTCAATAACAATATTCTCATGAGTAAGAGTCATGTAGTTTAACCCTTTGGCCAAAGCGTTATAAGTTTGCAAACCACTCCTCCCAGTGTTTAAGCTCACCCCTCCCCACTTGTTAAAGTAGTAGGTTTTTTCATTTTGGTGTATGGACAGAACCACTAAGGTCATTCTGCCTCCAATAGAGGTAAAAGAGAAGTTTCACAGTTTGTGCTTGGACCTGCAAATTTGGTTATGTATTGACGTGGCTTGCAGGCTTGTATATATGAATATGATGTCGTGAGTTTTGGGGTTCTGAGCTTGCTGGGATTCTGTGTTTGTTACACTCAACGGAGAGCCTAGATAGCAACATCAGAAATCAATATAAAGCTATAAATTAAAAAAAAAAAACATTAACAATATTCAAATATATGTGGCCAGGTCCCCCATTGGCACCCTTACCTCCCGGTTTGGCTTGGGAGAGTGCGGCTAAGCGGGAGAGGCTGCAGGAGCAATGCGGGAGGTCAGGATGGCGAACGGGTAGCTGGAGGTCCACGGCAGCTCCCTTTGCAGGGCACCACCATCTTGGATATGCGCATGCATGCACAGTGACGTTTCCCCCATGCGCAGAGTGCCCGAAATTGTGACGGCCATTACAGGAGCTGGCGCATGTGCAGTACAACAGTGCGAGTGGTGGCCATTACCTGCTGGGCTCCGCAGGGGAACTACAAGCCCCATAATGCACAGGGCTGTATATCACGTGGGCGCTGTCACTGGAGATCAGGTATTTACACCTTTATACCAGGATCATATCACTGGGCAAAACCAAAAAGTAAAACAAATTGCTATTTATTCCTTAGAAACAGACTTACTGTCGGTGTGGGCTACAAAACTAAACTTTTTTAGTCGAAATAGTCCATAAAACAAAGTCTTTATTTTGCCCGGACTCATCCCGAAAAGTCCTGGAACTCGAATCAGCATGAGTTTCCAGATGCCACCGTTGTACTGTATCTCTTCCGGAGATGCCAAAATCCCTTGACCGGGAAAGTTTCTGAGCCTGGAAACTTTACAGTCGGAGGGCTGCCAGTCTTCCAAAGCCAGGCAAGCGATTCTTCTGAATGTAACAAGGGCATGCGCGAGTTTACCACCTTAGCCACCTGTTATTCAGAAGCCACCCGCTAGATTAGGTGCCTCCAAGTCTGGGAAGGCAAATGCTAGCTGGGATGGTCTGCATTGTTTCCCGGAAGTTGGTACTCCACCTAACCATCCTGCCCAAATGGCTTTAACACCTCTGGCAGCATCTGTGGCTTTCATGTACGGACCTAGGGCAGACATAGTGGCACCACAAATTGGTATCCCACTAGCCCCCCCCCCCTCAGAGTACCGTCTTTAAAAATCCCAGCTTCTAAGTATAATGTACTTACAAACATCACAGTTTAATAAAAATATACTTTTACCTTGTCTAAGTCTTTTGGTCTATGAGGGGTAGAATGGGACTATATTCTTTTATTCCCCCTCACACTGGAAATCTGACTAAGACTGTAAAAGTCTTATAGCCACATTGGCTATTAAACATTTTATGAAACATAAAAAATATAACCCATTTTCCTTCTAAATCCCACAGTGAAATGAAAAGATGCTTAGTTGCAATCTCAGAGCTGTAGCTCCATCCCTTAAGAAAACCTAATATTTTTTAGAACCAAAAAACACTTGGGTACACTCTCTTTCCTTTACTGTAACTTGGACTTAGGTTTCACAAAACCTCTCGCAAATTAATATACAGTTGGAGAAACCCCCCAGAACCTATATAATGATTCTGGGGTACCTGGACATACTGGGGGATCCTCACTACATAGTTACATAGTAGATGAGGTTGAAAAAAGACACACGTCCATCAAGTTCAACCTATGCTAAATTTATGGATACTAGGAAACAGCGTTCCTAGTGCACCGTGCTCAGCTGTAGGGAGTCTCTAGGCATCCAATTAGTATACAGTATACCCTCTAAATGAGGAGAACAGGTCAACACCACTCTCTGCAAATGTATATGTGAACAGTGTCTCTATTCATATCTCCTAAGATGTGGGGAAAACTGTGCTTTGTTGGTGAGAGTCAGTAACAAATCTCTGACCTCCCAGTATACAGTATATAACTTTCCCCTGGAGAGAAGACACAAAGTATATGACTCCCAAAGCGTAATGAGCTAATGGGGGTACTCACAGTGGAGAGTTGTCTTGTGCGGTGAATCCCACGGCGTGCATCACGTTGAAACAGGCAAACAACAGGATATCCTCACGGAAGAAAACGGAGCACAGCAATGCAGCAATGAGGGGGCTAGATACCGGTATAAAAGTCCTTTATTCCATGGTAGACATCATGGCATGGGATAGGTTAAAAATCTCGAACGCGTTTCAGGCCGTCGCCCTTTGACATCTTTTTAGAAAGGAAAGGTATACAGGGATATACCAAATAAGTAAACATGGGAAGAATGTTGATCCAGGGATTAATCCGATTGCCAATTCTTGGAGTCAGGAAGGAATTTATTTTCCCCTGATGAGATATCATTGGATGATATAACAATGGGGTTTTTTGTTTGCCTTCCTATGGGTCAATAAGTAAGTATAGATATAGGATAAAGTATCTGTTGTCTAAATTTAGCATAGAACAGGATATCCTCACGGAAGAAAACGGAGCACAGCAATGCAGCAATGAGGGGGCTAGATACCGGTATAAAAGTCCTTTATTCCATGGTAGACATCATGGCATGGGATAGGTTAAAAATCTCGAACGCGTTTCAGGCCGTCGCCCTTTGTCAACGAGGGCCAATTTGCTTTATTTTGTACACAAACCTCTTGTGTGGAATCAAAAGCCTTTGCAAAATCTAAGTAGACCACATCAACTGCATTACCCAGGTCTAAATTACTACTTACCTCCTCAAAGAAACAAATAAAGTTAGTTTGGCATGATCTATCCTTCATAAATCCATGCTGACTATTACTAATAATTTTGTTTTCCATTAGGTATTCCTGAATATTATCCCGTATTAAACCTTCAAGTAGTTTCCCCACTATTTAAGTCAGGCTTAAAGGTCTGTAATTCCCCAGTTGTGATCTAGCTCCCTTTTTAAATATAGGCACCACATCTGCTTTACGCCAATCTTGTGGTACTGAGCCTGTGGAAATTGAGTAATTGAATATTACATGTAATGGTTTGGCTATTACTGAGCTTAACTCCTTGAGAACTCTTGGATGTATACCATCGGGGCCAGGTGCCTTATTTACATTAATTTTTTTCAAGCCGCTTATGAACTTCTTCCTCAGTTAACCAATTGTTCATTAATATGGAAGTTGTGGCTTCCGCCTGCGGCACTACTATTGAAATTGATTCTTCCCTGGTAAACACAGAGGCAAAGAATTTGTTTAATACCTCTGCTTTTTCTTTATCTCCAATAATCTGCCTGTCCATCTCACACTGAAAGGGTCCTATATTTTCTTTTCTCATTTTTTTGTTATTAAGGTACTTAAAGAACATTTTAGGGTTGATCTTACTTCTATTGCTATCTTTTTTTCATTATCCATTTTTGCTAATTTAATTGCCCTCTTGAAATTTTTGTTACATTCCTTATAATTCTGATACGATGTCTCCGTCCCTTCTGACTTAAAGAATCTAAACGCCTTCCTCTTCTTGTCCATTTCCTCCCCTACCTGTTTATTTAGCCACATTGGTTTTGACTTATTTCTTTTATACTTATTACCCAAGGGTATACACTGATAAGTGTGCTTTTCTAACAATGTTTTAAAGACTGCCCATTTATATTCTACATTTTCCCTGCAAAAACATCATCCCAATGTATTACTTGTAGATTAGACCTCAGTTTATTAAAATCTGCTTTTCTAAAGTTTAAGGTCTTTGTTGAACCCAAGTGTAACACGGTCCTGCCCCCCCCCCCCCAATTTCACTTAGGGACCCGGGCTGGGGAATAGGCGTATTACCAGGTGTGTGTGGTGTTATACCTGTAGGCTGCAGGAGTACTGAGTGGTCTGCTCGTTGGTAATGAGATCGGAACAGGACAGGCTTGGACAGATCTCTGGGTTCTTCTTCTGGGTTGGTCTCCGCGCCTCCAGCTGTGATGGAACCTACGGGGTGTGGGTGTCAGCCCCCATCACGGCACTCTCATACCCCTCCTGCCCAGGAACTGACACCAGAGGCAGAGGTATCTTCGAACGGGTTTTTATTGTAGTACTTGCTGCAGCAGCTCTTCATGGCAGCATATCATGATCTCCAAAAGTCCCAGGAATTCTGGAGGGTGCATGCCCGTTAGTATGGCTCTGATCTTGGTGGTCCCTAGGCCATCCGGCCTAGAGTGAGCATGCTTTCCCCGCAATGGGGAAGTCTGACAGCTCCGTCCTCTCTCCTTGAGGAGCAAAGGACAAGGCTCACTAACTTTTAGCTACTCCCCTAGAAAACTCTGGAACAGGACTTACATAGCAGATACACTATGTGGGGGAGAAACAGGTACTATCGAACATATCCTGTTATACAAGTAATCTGTTTTTTGATCATTTATTTCAAATGAGACCATGTTATGATCACTGTTACCCAAATGTTCCAGGACTTGAATATTTGTTAATACTTCTACATTGTTTGATGTTACCAAATCCAGTATTGCCCCTCTCCTGGTTCCTCAATAATTTGGGTCATATAATTGTCTTTAAGCACCCCCAAAAACCTGTTTCCTTTTGTTGTAATGCTAATCTCATTGCCCCAGTCTATGTCTGGATAATTAAAATCACCCATTATGCAAACATGACCTAGGTTTGATGCCTTCTCCATTTGCAAAAGTATTTTACCTTCCTCAAACTCACCGATATTTGGTGGTTTTTAGCATACCCTACAAACATTTTGTTATACTTTTACCTCCACTGCTAATTTCTATCCACAAGGTCTCTACATTTTCATCTTTCCCTTCATAAACATCTTTCCTTATAATAGGTTTTAGATCAGGTTTAACATATAAACATACTCCACCTCCTCTTCTATTTGCTCGATCCTTCCGAAAAAGGGAATAACCCTCTAAATTAACTGCCCAGTCATGAGTTTCATCCCACCATGTTTCAGTAATGCCTATGATATCATACTGCTCCCTTGCAGCTATTAATTCAAGCTCCCCCATTTTATCTGTCAGGCTTCTTGCATTAGTAAGCATGCATTTCAGTTTTTTTTAAGCCTGTACTATTATCTGCTCCTTCCTTTCTGCGCCAACTTGGTTTAGTCTTTAGAAGTTTTCTAGTTTTATCTGTAAGTTTAAACTCTCCTCCAACCTTTTTTACGGAAGGTTCTTAGGGAACCTTGACTGTACCCGGGATACATAAATCCCTATGCCCTCATTAACCTGTCTGGTCTGTGCTGAAGCAAGGAAACTTGGCGGTGAATCGCGTAACTGTTTTCAAGGGAGGATTTTGACTGGAGTGATGTGTCTATATGTCCCCGAGAATCTGACCTGATTTCCAGATACATTTTTGGGGTAACCAGCAACTCTGGACCCCGGCTCACTAGACACAATCTGACAACACTTTTACCGCAAACCCCCCCTTGAAACTCATAGCCTGAGAATCTCCACTGGTTAGCACTCCTGGAAAGGTAAAGCACACATAAAATATTATCTCCGGTAACCAGCCAGGCATAATACCTTTATTGATGGCCTGGTTACCACTTCACCGTCACAGGCGCGAACAGCCAATAGGGCTGCAACATTCACAGAGCAGGAGATTGTTACATTTTGCACACTGAGGAATGTGCCAGTCTGAAGAGGGAGCTGGAACATGTAGGTAGTGTCCAGGGAGCCCTGGACTAGGGCTAGATTACCCCTCTTAGGCCCAAGGTTGACCCTGAGTCCCTGTGAGATTGTGGCTGCTTCAGGGGTAGGCCATTTAGATAGGGACACTGCCCCAATTAGAATCTATAGTGTCAGGGACACAGCGATGATGTGCAGTACTTGAGACCTGTGGTCTGGGCTCAGACCACCCACGCAAGGTATAAAGACTCTCTTCATTGTGGGACGCACCAGCTGGAGTCTACCCCCCATAGAGGTGGACGCCATCACTGTCGACGACGGCGCAGGACAGACGGGCCCCTTTCTTCAGTCAGCGGTTCCAGATGCTGGAGTACCTGGCAGGTATCAGACAGTCAACAAGTGCACCAACTATACACTCTTACTGTGGGCAGCGCTGTGACACACACTTGGTGTGGGAGAGACAATTGGGGCTGGACATTGGGACCCTGGTGCCCCCTGCACCCGAGTATTGTAGAGGTACTGCATATCAGTGTACATATATGTATGGTGTAATCGTATTACTGGCTCTGAGTATAAGTTGCATATATATATGAAACAAGAGGTGTTGCCGCTCTCCATCAATAATATACAATGTAAAAAATAGGGTGCATACGGGATAACTTGATACATATGAAGGAGAGGGGGAGGGTACAGAAAGGGTAGCCCAAAAGAACCTATTTGCACTCACTATTTCAAATAAATGGTTAGGAAAAATTTAATCCCTGGGAGGAGCCCATGCACCATTTACAAAAAGATATCTACTTTAAAACATTTTATTGAACATTTATGCAAAGACAATTACCAATTAATGGGTTAAAAATATTCAGGGGGTAAATGGGGACGGAGGGTGGTGTTTAAAGTGCCTCTTGTATATGTAAAATACTAATATACTATAGGTAGTCCTGTGGCACTAATAGTGGGTTCGCGTGTAGTAAATGCTACAGCTATTCCTTCACTTAGATGTGAGTCCTTCCCTATTGCTCACATGAAGCTGGGGAGCAGGTGTGTATTTGTATCCTATCTCTTATGTACTCACTGCACAATGACATTCATTGTTGGTTGGGGAATGTCAAATAGGTACACGCTTACTAATCCCAATTAATGCACTCACTGTTGCCATATGACATTGTAGTCTTCTGGTAAGTATGAGCTGTATCAATGCATGTGTGCTGAGACCGTCATAGAGCAGTTGGATATCAGCTCCTGCGGCTCTAAGCCGCTTGCTGCGTCACCCTGCACTTGCTGTAAGCGACCCGATCTTAGTATACCCTTTGAGATGGTATCGATCAAAGGGTAGCAGTCCTGTGGAGAGGATAGTATACAACCTGCTCACTCCGTCTCTTCGTCTTACAATCACCTCTCCGACCCCGCACCACCTGATGACTTCATAGCGGAGACGTCTAAAAACGAAACCGACGTACGTTTCGCGCCCTCTGGCGCTTTTTCAAGGTAATGCAGGTGCTGCTAAGAATGTCATTACCCTGGTGTTTTATCTAGATTGGCTGGAAGTACGCCTTTCAAAAGAGCCAATCATCTTCGGCAGGGTCGCATGACACGGGCATTTCGAGTCCTGCCTATTATTTTAGTTTGGCATTTTGTTAACTCCTTAGTGCCCTGTTAAGGGGATATTCCCACATAAATGGTCCAAATGTTTTGATATAGCAGATACCTCACAGGTGTAAGTACACCCATGACTTTAATAAACAGATGTAGTGTGCCATAGATGTAGTTAGAGAATTGCTAGATATATGCGGTGGCAGCAAGCTAAAGTGGGGTATGAGGGGTAATTAGTTCGCACCAGTGATGTTAAGTCTCTGTATATGCTGTTGCATATGTGTGTATTAATACACTGGCGACACACTTAATCGCAGTGCGGCCAGATCCGCAAGCCGGGAGATTTCCCGGCTTGCTAGTGGCCGCCCCTTGGCGTGCCGCGCGTCACCGACGCGCGGTCACGCGTCTTCGGGAGCCTGCGCCCCCTGCACGCGCGTCCAGGACTCCCCGAGGAAGCCCTGGTGTCCCGCGATGTGGGGGACGGCGGCAGGGGGTTCCGGGGGACCCGGCGGACCCGGCAGCGGTAGGGAGAGCGCCCCGATCGGAGGGCGCTCTTCCGCTGCTTCGGCACGCGCCCGTCACCCTCCGGCGTGCGCCAGGCTACTGCTACGGCCAAGAACGGGCAAATGCTCGAATAAACTTGGCCGCAGCAGTACATATGTAGACGCGCCCAGGTATATGTGTTGATCGTAGGAATGTANNGTATGATCTTAAGGAGGCGCCTCTAAGAGTCAAAACCGACCGAGGGGAGTTTTTCCCCAACTGTATACCATGAGTCCTCCCCCCAAAAATCCAAATGTACAAGTATTGTGCATGTGTAGGAATGTTAGTCTTAGATGGCCGCCTCTATAGTCAATACAGCCACAGCGAGTTTAATACTCAAACTGTATACCCAAAACCAAAATAGTGAATATTACATTGTTATTAAGGTGCAAGTATAGTAGATGCATAATACACACTAATGGTGAAGGGGATGGTGGCCACCCTAGACTATAAAAACAGGGAATAAATGTATCCCTCATTAATTCCATTTGGGTGGAGGGGCTGAAAGTGAATATATATTGGCATTCACGTTGTAGAGACGCTTATCCCAATCGCCTTTGCGGGGGCCCCAGGGAAGATGTTCTATCCCACAGAATGTTAGATATTTTGTGTCCCCATTGTGAAGGTCGTTCACGTGGCGTGCGACCAGGGTATCAACGTTATTTCTAATCGTCCCAGATGTTCCAGGACTCTCACCTTGAGAGCCCTGTGGGTTTTCCCTACATAGCGCATACCACACCTGCAGGAAATGAGGTATATACTCCATTGTGAGGCAGTTGATATAAAACTGCGATAGTATGTTCTGTGTTGTCTATCTTGCCCGGAATGCTCTTGTGACCCCCATAAATGGACATGCCGGCAACGACCGCAGGGGTAAGATCCTACTGGTCTTCTTTCTCCTAGCCAGGTGCGGGGAGTTACGTTCTGTAATGGCTATGCACTAACCTATCTTAAGGTTCCTAGCCCTCCTACAGGTCATCGTCGGTTATCCTGCAGTACGTGTCGAAGGTCAGGTCATCATGAATGTGCCAGTGTTGTCCGAAAATACCCCTCAGAATCATCCCACTGTGTGTTTAAAATACCAATAAATCGTATGATATTTTGTTTCCTGTTGTTGCTATTTGTCTCTCCACGAGCAGGGGTGCACGTGGTGTGTTTTCTAGCCCGTGTGTACGCCCCTCCGAATGGCGTTCCTGGTGTAACCACGTTTAGTTAACCTTAACTTCATGTCATTTGCTTGTTTGTCAAACTCCTGGGCTGTAGTGCAGTTCCTACGTAGCCTCAGGAATGTCCCGTGTGTATATTCTTGTTTTGTGCAGGGGTGGTGGCTGTAAGAGACTGTTGGTCGCCGTAGTCTTACGGAATATGGTTTGTAGACAGCCTACTATCCGTTTGCTTAGAGATTGGTCAATCCAGAAAAATTAAGGGCACTCTTATTTCACTTCCATGGTTACTTCAAGTTATGATGATTATATTGAGTATATCGATGAATGATGTAGCAGTGTTCGGAACCGCTCCCAATACGATGTGTCATCAATGTAGCGGCCCCCACCACTCCACGTTTTTGTGTACTCCTCCAGGGCCTCGCTGAAAACCACCTTTTTCCCACAGCCCAGATATAAATTTGGCATATGTGGGGGCACAGGTGGTTCCCATCGCGGTGCCCTGGATTGATGGTAAACTTTTTTTGATCAAACAGGAAGTGTTTTCGTCAACACGAAATCCAAGAGGCTGTACTACAAATTCATTATGTCTATTACAGCGTATATCGCGTTGTCGAAAGGAAGTGTTGTCACGGCCTTAAGCCCCACTTGATGGGGTTGCTGGTATATAACCCCTCTACGTCCAGAGTCCTACCAAAAGCGTGTCAGGGGACAACCACCATATCCTCCAACCTCAGGAGCACATCTTTTGTGTCCCTTAGGAAGGACTGCAGTGCATTAACAAGGGACGGAGTACGGTGTCCATATTTGCTCGCGTTCCCTGTTTAGTTGCCAATCCCTGAAACGATCGGTCTTCCTGACTGGCTCCTTCTTGTTTATACACCTTGGTAGGTGATAGAACGTTGGCATTTGGGGACACTTCACCCAAATGAATTCGGATTCCCTTTTTGAAATCACATTATTATCGAGACCTGAAGCAATATATTACTAAGTTTGTACTTTAAATAGAGTGGTAGGGTCCTCAGGCAGTATCCTATAGCTACTGCGGTCAGATAGTAAGCGTCGGCACTCAATGGCATAGTCCTCTTTGTCAAGAATATACTATATTACCGCCTTTATCAGACGGTTTTATGACTATTGTAGGGTCTCGTTCTAGGTCAGATAGTGCGGGGTGCGTGTATGTAGGTTTTGTTTCCTTTTCACTTTTGGTAGTCCATAATATCTGTTTGTTACTAATTTCACAAAAGTGTCTACATTAAGCATGCTCAGGGAGGGGGTGAAGGTAGATGGATTTCTAAGGGTTGTAATGGTCCTTCTCCTATCCTCTGTCCAATTCTACAGCTAGTTCTTCCATCATGTTGATTTGGTCAAGCTCCCTAGTAGTGAGGTTCTCCAAGGAAGTCCCCGTATTGCCCTTGTTCTCCGTCTGGTGAAAATTGTGTAACAGGAGTTTCCTGGAGAATAAGTTTGAGGTCTTTAATGCAGTCAAACTGTACCAAATCACATGTAGGTGAGAGGATAGCCCTTTTCTGGTAGTACCTCTATAGATGGTGTCTGAGTTGCTTAGAGGAGAGGGTTGATTATCTGTTTCTCTTCCTCTTCCCCCCTGTAGGGCCTCCTCGTGGGTGCCTGTGGCTGATAGCCCCATACCTCTCTGTCTCTAGCAGTACTCCCTTCCCCCGTCTGGTCTTCCGCGGCCTGTTGGAATATAGCCGCCTCTCCCTAAAAAAGGCTGAAGCTCTGCAGTATGATGCTCAGAGCCACCTCTAAATGACCTTGATGTGGCGGTCCACTCTCCCTGATTATCGGGGTCTGTGTCACTGGCCGAGTGTCCCACTCGTAGATGACTCTAAAAGGGCCGTGGTGTATTTCCTCCTTGAGGCTTTAATTTTGTAACGGAAGATATTTCCTTCCTTTAAGTCTTTAGAGTCCCTTACAAACTTTTTCCCTTTTCTCTGGCTTTTATGTCAGACGTGAGTTTTGTCAAGTTTATTTGTAGTTTTTTCTCCAAATTGCTAAACTCATTTTGCGCCACTCCATGTCAATTCTCTTTGCGTAATTGTTCGATATTATATTTGTTTGTGTTTAGTTTGGTTTTTTCGTGTTCCAGAAGATTTCATTAATTTGACCGAGAATAAGAGGTTCAGTTTTCCCAAGCCTTATGAAACACCTCATCTGTGTGATACGCCGGGGTGCCAGATTACGTCTTAGCCTCGGGGTACTATATCTAGTTGAGATAATTCTGTGAGAGCTAGTAATTTCCACCATATTCTGGTTGCAACTTCATTGCCTTTTCTAGGTCATTGAAAAAACTCTTTATGTCATTTTGACCTGTACTGGAGGTACCTCCAAAATCCAGAGAAATTACCGTGCTGGCCTCAGTATTCAGGCATCAAAGTCAGGTGTCGTGGACAAAAAGCCTGCCATCAGGATTGGTTTAGCAGTTCACTATGTAGAATCAGTACGGGTAAAGGGCTATACCATAGCCATATATCACACAATAACCAAAAACACGAAACCATGTACCACATCTGGGAGCTGGCAATCAGAAAAGAACAGAGTTCTTACTAGCATATATTATGAAACAAGAGGTGTTTGCCGCTCCATCATAATATCAATGTAAAAAATAGGGTGCAACGGGATAACTTGATACATATGAAGGATAGGGGGAGGGGGTAGGGGTACGAACGGGTGCCAAAAGAACCACTTTGCACTCACTATTTCAAATAAATGGTTAGAAAAAGTAATCCCTGGAGGAGCCCATGCACCATTAAAAAATATATCTACTTTAAAAATTTTATTGAACATTTATGCAAAGACAATTACCATATTAATGGGTTAAAAATATTCAGGGGTAAATGGGACGGAGGTGGTGTTTAAAGTGCCTCTTGTGATATGTAAAACTAAAATATACTATAGGTAGTCCTGTGGCACTAATAGTGGGTTCGCGTGTAGTAAATTCTACAGCTATTCCTTTCACTTAGATGTGAGTCCTTCCTATTGCTCACATGAAGCTGGGAGCAGGTGTGTATTTTGTATCCTATCTCTTATGTACTCACTGCACAATGACATTCATTGTTGGTTGGGGAATGTCAATAGGTACAACGCTTACTAATCCCAATAATGCACTCACTGTTGCCATATGACATTGTAGTCTACTGGTAAGTATGGTGCTGTATCAATGCATGTGTGCTGAGACCGTCATAGAGCATTTGGATATCAGCCCTCGCTCGGCTTCTACGCGTTGCTGCGCCACCTGCACTTGCTGTAAGCGACCCGATCTTAGTATAAACCCTTTGAGTGATGTATCGATCAAAGGGTAGCAGTCCTGGAGAGGATAGTATACAACCTGCTCACTTCCGTCTCTCTTCGTCTTACAATCACCTCTCCGACCCCGCACCACCTGATGACGTCATAGCGGAGACGTCTAAAAACGAAACCGACGTACGTTTCGCGCCCTTGGCGCCATTTCAGGTAATGCAGTGCTGCTAGAATGTCATTACCCTGGTGTTTATTCTAGATTGGCTGGATGTACCCTTTCAAAAGAGCCAATCATCTTTGGCAGGGTCGCATGACGCGGAGCATTTCGAGTCCTGCCTATTATTTTAGTTGGCATTTTGTTAACTCCTTAGTGCCCTGTTAAGGGGATATCCCACAAAATGGTCCAAATGTTTTGATATAGCAGATGGACCTCACAGGGTAAGTACACCCATGACTTTAATAAACAGATGTAGTGTGCCATATATGTAGTAGAGAATTGCTAGATATATGTGGTGGCAGCAAGCTACATTGATGACATCATCGTATTGTGGAGCGGTTCCCGAACCACTGGCAACATAAATCATCGATATACTCATAATAATCATCATAACTTGAAGTTAACCATGGAAGTGAATAAGAGTGCCCTTCATTTCTTGGACTTGACAATCTCTAAGCAAATGGATGTGGCCGTCTACACCATAGTTCCGTAAGACTACGGCGACCAACAGTCTCTTACGTGCGGACAGCCACCACCCCCTGCACATAACACAGGAATATACCCACGGGACAATTCCTGAGGCTACGTAGGAACTGCACTACAGCCTAGGAGTTGTACAAAACAAGCAATATGACATGAATTTAAGTTCACTAAACGTGGTTTACACCAGAACGCCATTCGGAGGGCGTAACCACGGGCTAGAGACACACCACGTGCACCCATGCTGTTGGAGAGACAATAATAGCAACACACAGGACACAAATATCATACGATTATTGGTAATTTTAACACACAGTGGGATGATCTGAGGGGTATTTTCGGACAAACAACTGGCACATTCTATGAATGACCCTGACCTTCGACACGTACTGCAGGATAGACGACGATGACCTGTAGGAGGGCTAGGAACCTTATAAGATAGGTTATGCATAGCCATTACAGAACTGTAAGCTCCCCTGCACCTGGTAGGAGAAGAAAGAAGACCATTAGGATGCTTACCCGTGCGGATCTTGCCGGGCATGTCCATTTTATGGGGGTCACAAGAGATTCCGGGCAGAGATAGACAACACAGAACATACTATCGCCAGTTTATCAACCCCTGCCTCACAATGGAGTTAATACCTCATTCCACAGGTGTTGGTGATGCGCTATGTAGGGAAACCCACAGGGCTCTCAAGGTTTGGAGTCCTGGAACATCTTGGTGATTTGATTTAGAAATAACTTGATACCACGCCCGTCGCAACGCCCACGTGAACGACCTTCACAAGGGGACAGACAAATATCTAACATTCTGTGAGAATTAGAAGAACTATCGGCCACGGGGTCGGACTTCCCTACCCGCAAGTGCTGGATGGATAGCGTCTCTGACCAACGGTCGAATGCCAAAATATTCACCTTTCAGACCCTCCACCAAATGGACATTAATGAGGGATAACATTTATTCCCCGTTTTATAGGAGCTCCCACCGCGAGAGTCCGGGCCGAGACATAATGCCACCTCAACACCCGAAATCCTCTCACCTAATCTTCCCCTACATATGTAGACGCGCCCAGGTATATGTGTTGATCGTAGGAATGTATGATCCTTAAGGAGGCCGCCTCTAAGAGTCAAAACGACCGAGGGGAGTTTTTCCCCAACTGTATACCATGAGTCCTCCCCCCGACCGAGGGGAGTTTTTCCCCAACTGTATACCATGAGTCCTCCCCCCAAAAAATCCAAATGTACAAGATATTGTGCATGTGTAGGAATGACTATAAAAACAGGGAATAAATGTATCCCTCATTAATTCCATTTGGGTGGAGGGGCTGAAAGGTGAATATATATTGGCATTCACGTTGTAAGAGACGCTTATCCCAATCGCCTTTGCGGGGGCCCCAGGGAAGATGTTCTATCCCACAGAATGTTAGATATTTTGTGTCCCCATTGTGAAGGTCGTTCACGTGGCGTGCGACCAGGGTATCAACGTTATTTCTAATCGTCCCCAGATGTTCCAGGACTCTCACCTTGAGAGCCCTGTGGGTTTTCCCTACATAGCGCATACCACACCTGCAGGAAATGAGGTATATAACTCCCATTGTGAGGCAGTTGATAAAACTGGCGATAGTATGTTCTGTGTTGTCTATCTTGCCCGGAATGCTCTTTGTGACCCCCATAAATGGACATGCCCGGCAACGACCGCAGGGGTAAGATCCTACTGGTCTTCTTTCTCCTAGCCAGGTGCGGGGAGTTACAGTTCTGTAATGGCTATGCACTAACCTATCTTTAAGCCCTCCTACAGGTCATCGTCGGTCTATCCTGCAGTACGTGTCGAAGGTCATGGTCATTAAGAATGTGCCAGTGTTGTCCGAAAATACCCCTCAGATCATCCCACTGTGTGTGTTAAAATACTAAATCGTATGATATTGTTTCCTGTGTGTTGCTATTTTGTCTCTCTCTCCACGAGCAGGGGTGCACGTGGTGTGTTTCTAGCCCGTGTGTACGCCCTCCGAATGGCGTTCCTGGTGTAACCACGTTTAGTTAACCTTAACTTCATGTCTATTGCTTGTTTGTCAAACTCCTGGGCTGTAGTGCAGTTCCTACGTAGCCTCAGGAATTGTCCCGTGTGTATATTCCTTGTTTTGTGCAGGGGGTGGTGGCTGTAAGAGACTGTTGGTCGCCGTAGTCTTACGGAATATGGTTGTAGACAGCCTACTATCCGTTTGCTTAGAGATTGTCAAGTCCAAGAAATTAAGGGCACTCTTATTCACTTCCATGGTTAACTTCAAGTTATGATGATTATGGCACTCTTATTCACTTCCATGGTTAACTTCAAGTTATGATGATTATTATTGAGTATATCGATGAATTTATGTAGCAGTGGTTCGGGACCGCTCCACAATACGATGATGTCATCAATGTAGCGGCCCCACCACTCCACATGTTTTGTGTACTCCTCCAGGGCCTCGCTGAAAACCACCTTTTCCTCCCACCAGTGTACTCCTCCAGGGCCTCGCTGAAAACCACCTTTTCCTCCCACCAGCCCAGATATAAATTGGCATATGTCGTATATCGCGTTGCGAAAGGAAGTGTGTCACGGCCTTAAGCCCCACCTGATGGGGTATGCTGGTATATAACCCCTCTACGTCCAGTCCTACCAAGGGGTATGCTGGTATATAACCCCTCTACGTCCAGTCCTACCAAAAGCGTGTCAGGGGCAACCACCATATCCTCCAACCTCAGGAGCACATCTTTTTTTGTGATCCAGGGATAATCCGATGCCAATTCTTGGAGTCAGGAAGGAATTTATTTTTCCCTGATGAGATATCATTGGATGATATAACAATGGGGTTTTTTGTTTGCCTTCCTAGGGTCAATAGTAAGTATAGATATAGGATAAAGTATCTGTTGTCTAAATTTAGCATAGAACAGGATATCCTCACGGAAAGAAAACGGAGCACCAGCAAGCAGCAATGAGGGGCTAGATACCGGTTATAAAGTCCTTTTATTCCAGGTAGACATCATGGCATGGATAGGTTAAAAATCTCGAACGCGTTTCAGGCCGTCGCCTTTGTTCAACGAGGGCCAATTTGCTTTATTTTGTACACAAACTCTTGTGTTGAATCAAAAGCCTTTGCAAAATCTAAGTAGACACACATCAACTGCAATTACCGGTCTAAATTACTACTTACCTCCTCAAAGAAACAAATAAAGTTAGTTTGGCATGATTATCCTTCATAAATCCATGCTGACTATTACTAATAATTTTTGTTTCCATTAGGTATTCCTGAATTTATCCCGTATTAAAACCTTCAAGTAGTTTCCCCACTATTTAAGTCAGCTTAAAGGTCTGTAATTTCCCCGTTGTGATCTAGCTCCCTTTTTAAATATAGGCACCACATCTGCTTTAAGCAATCTTGTGGTACTGAGCCTGTGGGAAATTGAGTAATTGAATAAATGTAATGGTTTGGCTTTCTGAGCTTCAACTCCTTGAGAACTCTTGGATGCTACCATCGGGGCCAGGCCTTATTTACATTAATTTTTTTCAAGCCCTTATGAACTTCTTCCTCAGTTAACCAATTGTTCATTAATAGTGGAAGTTGTGGCTTCCGCCTGCGGCACTACTATTGAAATTGATTCTTCCCTGGTAAACACAGAGGCAAAGAATTTGTTTAATACCTCTGCTTTTCTTTATCTCCAATAATCTGCCTGTCCATCTCCACACTGAAAGGGTCCTATATTTTCTTTTTCTCATTTTTTTGTTATTAAGTACTTAAAAATTTTTAGGTTGATCTACTTCTATTGCTATCTTTTTTTCATTATCCATTTTTTGCTAATTTAATGGCCCTCTTGAATTTTTGTTACATTCCTTATAATTCTGATACGATGTCTCCGTCCCTTCTGACTTAAAGAATCTAAACGCCTCCTCTTCTTGTCCATTTCCCCTCCCCTACACCTGTTTTATTTAGACCACATTTTGTTGTGACTTATTTTTTATACTTATTACCCAAGGTATACACCTGATAAGTGTGCTTTTCTAACAATGTTTAAAGACTGCCCATTTATATTCTAATTTTCCCTGCAAAACATCATCCCATGTTTACTTGTAGTAGACACCTCAGTTTTATTAAAATCTGCTTTTCTAAAGTTTAGGTCTTGTTGAAACCCAAGGTAACCGGTCCTGCCCCCCCCCCCCCATTCACTTAGGGACCCCGGCTGGGGAATGGCGTATTACCAGGGTGTTGGTGTTATACCTGTAGGCTGCAGGAGTACTGAGTGGTCTGCTCGTTGGTTATGAGATCGGAACAGGACAGCTTGGACAGATCTCTGGGTTCTTCTTCTGGTTTGGTCTCTCCGCGCCTCCGCTGTGATGGAACCTAACGGGGTGGTGGGTGTCAGCCCCATCACGGCACTCTCATACCCCTCCTGCCCAGGAACTGACACCAGAGGCAGAGGTATCTTCGAACGGTGTTTTTATTGTAGTACTTGCTGCAGCAGCTCTTCATGGCAGCAAATCAGATCTCCAAAAGCCAGGAATTCTGGAGGGTGCATGCCCCGTTGTATGGCTCTGTCTTGGTGGTCCCTAGGCCATCCGGCCTAGAGTGAGCATGCTTTCCCGCAATGGGGAAGTCTGACAGCTCCGTCCTCTCTCCTTGAGGAGCAAAGGACAAGGCTCACTAACTTTAGCTACTCCCCTAGAAAACTCTGGAACAGGACTTACATAGCAGATACACTATGTGGGGGAGAAACAGGTACTATCGAACATATCTGTTTATACAAGTAATCTGTTTTTGATACATTTATTTCAAATGAGACCATGTTATGATCACTGTTACCCAAAGTGTTCCAGGACTGAAAATTTGTTAATATTTCTACATTGTTTGAGTTACACAATACAGTATTGCGGCCCTCTTCCTGGTCCTCAATAATTTGGTCATATAATTGTCTTTAAAGCACCCCAAAAACCTGTTTCCTTTTGTTGTAATGCTAATCTCATTGCCCCAGTCTATGTCTGGATATTAAAATCACCCATTATGCAACATGACCTAGGTTTGATGCCTTCTCCATTTGCAAAAGATTTTTACCTTCCTCAAACTCACACCGATATTTGGTGGTTTTTAGATACCCTACAAACAGTTTGTTATCCTTTTACCTCCACTGGCTAATTTCTATCACACAAGGTCTCTAACCTTTTCATCTTTCCCTTCATAAACATCTTTCCTTAAATAGGTTTTAGATCAGGTTTAACATATAACATACTCCACTCCTCTTCTATTTGCTCGATCCTTCCGAAAAGGGAATAACCCCTAAATTAACTGCCCACGCATGAGTTTCATCCCACCATGTTTTCAGTAATGCCTATGATATCATACTGCTCCTTGCAGCTTTATTAATTCAAGCTCCCCCATTTATCTGTCAGGCTTCTTGCATTAGTAAGCATGCATTTCAGTTTTTTTTAAGCCTGTACTATGTATCTGTTCCTTTCCTTCTTCTGCGCCAACTTGGTTTAGTCTTTAGAAGTTTTCTAGTTTTATCTGTAGTTTTAAACTCTCCTCCAACCTTTTTTACGGAAGGTTCTTAGGAACCTTGACTGTACCCGGGATACATAAATCCCATATGCCCTCATTAACCTGTCTGGTCTGTGCTGAAGCAGAGGAACACTTGGCGGTGAATCGCGTAACTGTTTTCAAGGGAGGATTTGACTGGAGTGATGTGTGTCTATAGTCCCCGAGAATCTGACCTGATTTCCAGATACATTTTTGGTGTAACCAGCAACTCTGGACCCCGGCTCACTAGAACACAATCTGACAACACTTTTACCGCAAACCCCCCCTTGAAACTCATAGCCTGAGATATCCACTGGTTAGCACTCCTGGAAAGGTAAGCAACATAAAATATTATCTCCGGTAACCAGCCGAGGCATTATACCTTTATTGATGGCCTGTTACCACTTCACCGTCACAGCGCGAACAGCAATAGGGCTGCAACATTCACAGAGCAGGAGATTGTTACAATTTTGCACACTGAGGAATGTGCCAGTCTGAAGAGGGAGCTGGAACATGTAGGTAGTGTCCAGGGAGCCCTGGACTAGGGTAGATTACCCCTTGGGCCCAAGGTTGACCCTGAGTCCCTGTGAGATTGGGCTGCTTCAGGGTAGCCATTTAGTAGGCGACATGGCCCCAATTAGAATCTATAGTGTCAGGGACACAGCGATGATGTGCAGTACTTGAACCTGTGGTTGGGCTCAGACCACCCACGCAAGGTATAAAGCTCTCTTCATTGTGGGACGCACGCCTGGAGTCTACCACCCCCCATAGAGGTGGACGCCATCCACTGGTCGACGACGGCGCGGACAGACGGGCCCCTTTTTCAGGTCAGCGGTTCCAGATGCTGAGTACCTGGCAGGTATCAACAGTCAACAAGTGCACCAACTATACACTCTTACTGTGGGCAGCGCTGTGACACACACTTGGTGTGGAGAAGACAATTGGGGCTGACATTGGGACCCTGGGCCCCCTGCACCCGAGTATTGTAGAGGTACTGCATTCATGTAATCATATGTATGGTGTAATCGTATTACTGGCTCTAGATAAGTTGCATATATATGAACAAGAGGTGTTGCCGCTCTCCATCAAATATACAATGTAAAAAATAGGGTGCATACGGGATAACTTGATACATATGAAGAGAGGGGGAGGGTACGAAAGGGTAGCCCAAAAGAACCTATTTGCACTCACTATTTCAAATAAATGGTTAGGAAAAATTAATCCCTGGGAGGAGCCCATGCACCATTTAAAAAAATATATCTACTTTAAAACATTTTATGAACCATTTATGCAAAGACAATTACCAATTAATGGTTAAAAATTTCAGGAGGTAAATGGGGACGGAGGGTGGTGTTTTAAGTGCCTCTTGTATATGTAAAATACTAATATACTATGTAGTCCTGTGGCACTAATATGGTCGCGTGTGTCGTGTAGTAATGCTACAGCTATTCCTTCACTTAGATGTGAGTCCTTCCCTATTGCTCACATGAAGCTGGGGAGCAGGTGTGTATTTGTATCCTATCTCTTATGTACTCACTGCACAATGACATTCATTGTTGGTTGGGAATGTCAAATAGGTACACGCTTACTAATCCCAATTAATGCACTCACTGTTGCCATATGACATTGTAGTCTACTGGTAAGTATGTGCTGTATCAATGATGTGTGCTGAGACCTGTCATAGAGCAGTTGGATATCAGCTCCTGCGGCTCTAAGACGCTTGCTGCGTCACCCTGCACTTGCTGTAAGCGACCCGATCTTAGTATAAACCCTTTGAGATGGTATCGATCAAAGGGTAGCAGTTCCTGTGGAGAGGATAGTTATAACAACCTGCTCACTCCGTCTCTTCGTTCTTCACAATCACCTCTCCGACCCCGCACCACCTGATGACGTCATAGCGGAGACGTCTAAAAACGAAACCGACGTACGTTTCGCGCCCTGGCGCTTTTTCAAGGTAATGCAGTGCTGCTAAGAATGTCATTACCTGGTGTTTTTATCTAGATTGGCTGAAGTACGCCTTTCAAAAGAGCCAATCATCTTCGGCAGGGTCGCATGACACGGCATTTCGAGTCCTGCCTATTATTTTTAGTTTGGCATTTTGTTAACTCTTAGTGCCCTGTTAAGGGGATATTCCCACATAAATGTCCAAATGTTTTGATATAGCAGATACCTCACAGGTGTAGTACACCCATGACTTTAATAAACAGATGTAGTGTGCCATAGAGTGTAGTTAGAGAATTGCTAGATATATGCGGTGGCAGCAAGCTAAGTGGGGTATGAGGGGTAATTAGTTCGCACCAGTGATGTTAGTCTCTGTATATGCGTTGTTGCATATGTGTGTATTAATACACTGGGACACACTTAATCGCAGTGCGGCCAGATCCGCAAGCCGGGAGATTTCCGGCTTGCTAGTGGCCGCCCTTGGCGTGACGCGTCGTCACCGACCGCGGTCACGCGTCTCGGGAGCCGCGCCCCCTGCAAAGCGCGTCCGACTCCCCGAGGAAGCCCTGGTTTGTCCCGCGATGTGGGGGACGGCGGCAGGGGTTCCGGTGACCCTGCGGACCGGCAGCGGTAGGAGACGCGCCCCCCGATCGGAGGCGCTCCTTCCGCTGCTTCGGCACCGCCGTCACCTCCGGCGTGCGCCAGGCTACTGCTACGGCCAAGAACGGGCAAATGCTCGAATAAACTGGGCCGCAGCAGTACATATGTGACGCGCCCAGGTATTGTGTTGATCGTAGGAATGTATGATCCTTAGGAGGAGGCCGCCTCTAAGAGTCAAAAACGACCGAGGGGAGTTTTTTCCCCAACTGTATACCATGAGTCCTCCCCCCAAAAATCCAATGTACAAGTATTGTGCATGTGTAGGAATGTTAGGTCTTAGATGGCCGCCTCTATAGTCAATACAGCCACAGCGAGTTTAATACTCAAACTGTATACCCAAAACCAAAATAGTGAATATTACATTGTTATTTGAAGGTGCAAGTATAGTAGATGATATACAACACTAATGGTGAAGGGGATGGTGGCCACCCTAGACTATAAAAACAGGGAAAAATGTATCCCTCATTAATTCCATTTGGGTGGAGGGCTGAAAGTGAATATATATTGGCATTCACGTTGTAGAGACGCTTATTCCCAATCGCCTTTGCGGGGGCCCCAGGGAAGATGTTCTATCCCACAGAATGTTAGATATTTTGTGTCCCCATTGTGAGGTCGTTCACGTGGCGTGCGACCAGGGTATCAACTTTATTTCTAATCGTCCCAGATGTTCCAGGACTCTCACCTTGAGAGCCTGTTGGTTTTCCCTACATAGCGCATACCACACCTGCAGGAAATGAGGTATATACTCCATTGTGAGGCAGTTGATTATAAAACTGGCGATAGTATGTTTCTGTGTTGTCTATCTTGCCCGGAATGCGCTTGTGACCCCCATAAATGGACATGCCGGCAACGACCGCAGGGGTAAGATCCTACTGGTCTTCTTTCTCCTAGCCGGTGCGGGGAGTTACGTTCTGTAATGGCTATGCACTAACCTATCTTTAAGGTTCCTAGCCCTCCTACAGGTCATCGCGGTTATCCTGCAGTACGTGTCGAAGGTCAGGGTCATTCATAAGAATGTGCCAGTGTTGTCCGAAAATACCCCTCAGAATCATCCCACTGTGTGTTAAAATACCAATAAATCGTATGATATTTGTTTCCTGTTGTTGCTATTTGTCTCTCCACGAGCAGGGGTGCACGTGGTGTGTTTCTAGCCCGTGTGTACGCCCTCCGATGGCGTTCCTGGTGTAACCACGTTTAGTTAACCTTAACTTCATGTCATTTGCTTGTGTTGTCAAACTCCTGGGCTGTAGTGCAGTTCCTACGTGCCTCAGGAATTGTCCCGTGTGATATTCCTTGTTTTGTGCAGGGGGTGGTGGCTGTAAGAGACTGTTGGTCGCCGTAGTCTTACGGAATATGGTTTGTAGACAGCCTACTATCCGTTTGCTTAGAGATTGGTCAAGTCCGAGAAATTAAGGGCACTCTTATTTCACTTCCATGGTTACTTCAAGTTATGATGATTATATTTGAGATATCGATGAATGTATGTAGCAGTGTTCGGAACCGCTCCCAATACGATGTGTCATCATGTAGCGGCCCCACCACTCCACAGTTTTTGTGTACTCCTCCAGGGCCTCGCTGAAAAACCACCTTTTTCCCACCAGCCCAGATATAAATTTGCATAATGTGGGGGCACAGGTGGTTCCCATCGCGGTGCCCTGGATCTGATGGTAAACTTTTTTGATCAAACAGAAGTAGTTTTCGTGTCAACACGAAATCCAAGAGCTGTACTACAAATTCATTATGTCTATTACAGCGTATATCGCGTTGCGAAAGGAAGTGTGTCACGGCCTTAAGCCCCACCTGATGGGGTCTGCTGGTATATAACCCTCTACGTCCAGAGTCCTACCAAAAGCGTGTCAGGGGCAACCACCATATCCTCCAACCTCAGGAGCACATCTTTTGTGTCCCTTAGGAAGGACGGCAGTGCATTAACAAAGGGACGGAGTACGGTGTCCAGATATTTGCTCGCGTTCCCTGTTTAGTTGCCAATCCCTGAAACGATCGGTCTTCCTGGACGTGGCATCTTGTTTTTATGCACCTTTGGTAGGTGATAGAACGTGGCAATTTGGGGACACTTCACCATAATGAATTCGGATTCCCTTTTTGAAATCACATTATTATCGAGACCTGAAGACAATATATTACTAAGTTGTACTTTAAATAGAGTGGTAGGGTCCTCAGGCAGTATCCTATAGCTACTGCGGTCAGATAGTAAGCGTCGGCACTCAATGGCATAGTCCTCTTTGTCAAGAATGACTATATTACCGCCTTTATCAGACGGTTTTATGACTATTGTAGGGTGTCGTTCTAGGTCAGATAGTGCAGTGCGTTGCGTGTATGTTAGGTTTTGTTTCCTTTTCACTTTTGGTAGTCCCATAATATCTGTTGTTACTAATTTCACAAAAGTGTCTACATTAGAGCACGACTCTGGGGAGGGGGTGAAGGTAGATGGGTTTCTAAGGGTTGTAAATGGTCCTTCTCCTATCCCTCTGTAACATTCTACAGCTAGTTCTTCCATCATGTTGATTTGGTCAAGCTCCCTAGTAGTGAGGTTCTCCAAAGGAGTCCCCTGTATTGCCCTTGTTCTCCGTCTGGTGAAAAATTTGTGTAACAGGAGTTTCCTGGAGAATAAGTTGAGGTCTTTAATACAGTCAAACTGTACCAAATCACATGTAGGTGAGAAGGATAGCCCTTTTCTAAGTACCTCTATATGATTGGTGTCTAGTTGCTTAGAGGAGAGGTTGATTATCTGTTTCTCTTCCTCCTCCCCCTGTAGGGCCTCCTCGTGGGTGCCTGTGGCTGATAGCCCCATACCTCTCTGTCTCTTAACAGTACTCCCCTTCCCCCATCTGGTCTTCCGCGGCCTGTTGGAATATAGCCGCCTCTCCCTAAAAAAGGCTGAAGCTCTGCAGTGTGATGCTCAGAGCCACCTCTAAACCGACCTTGATGTGGCGGTCCCTCTCCCTGATTATCGGGGTCTGTGTCACTGGCCGAGTGTTCCCACTCTGTAGATGACTCTAAAGGGGCCGTGGTGTATTTCCTCCTTGAGGCTTTAATTTTGTAACGGAAGATATTTCCTTCTTTAAAGTCTTTAGAGTCCCTTACAAACTTTTTCCCTTTTCTGGCTTTTATGTCAGACTTGAGTTTGTCAATGTTTATTTGTAGTTTTTTCTCCAAGTTGCTAAACTCATCTTGCCCACTCCATGTCTCAATCTCTTTGCGTAATTGTTCGATATTGCTATTTGTTTGTGTTAGTTTGTTTTTTTCGTGTTCCAGAAGGAGTTTCATTAATTTGACCGAGCAATTAAGCAGTTCAGTTTCCCAAGCCTTATGAAACACCTCATCTGTGTGATATGCCGAGGGTGCCAGATTAAGTCTTAGGCCTCGGGGTACTATATCTAGTCTAAGATAATTCTGTAGGCTAGTAATTTCCCACCATATTCTGGCTTGCAACTTCATTGCCTTTTCTAGGTCATTGAAAAAACTCTTTATGTCATTTTGACCTGTACTGGGAGGTACCTCAAAATCCACCGAAAATACCGTGCTGGCCTCAGTATTCCAGGCATCAAAGTCAGGTGTTGTGGACAAAAAGCCTGCCATGCAGGATTGTGTGTTAGCAGTTCACTATGTAGAATCAGTACGGGTAAAGGGCTATACCATAGCATATATCACACAATACCAAAAACCGAAACCATGTACCACATCTGGGGAGCTGGCAATCAGAAAAGAACAGAGTTCTTACTAGCATATATATATGAAACAAGAGGTGTTGCCGCTCTCCACCAATAATATACAATGTAAAAAAATAGGGTGCATACGGGATAAATTGATACATATGAAGGAGAGGGGGAGGGTACAGAAAGGGTAGCCCAAAAGAACCTATTTGCACTCACTATTTCAAATAAATGGTTAGGAAAAATTTAATCCCTGGGAGGAGCCCATGCACCATTTAAAAAGATATATCTACTTTAAAACATTTTATTGAACATTTATGCAAAGACAATTACCAATTAATGGGTTAAAAAATATTCAGGGGGTAAATGGGGACGGAGGGTGGTGTTTAAAGTGCCCCTCTACAGGTCATCGTCGGTCATCCTTTGCAGTACGTGTCGAATGGTCAGGTCATTCATAAGAATCGTGCCAGTGTTTTGTCGCGAAAATACCCCTCAGATCATCCCACTGTGTGTTAAAATTACCAATAAATCCGTATGATATTGTTTCCGTGTGTTGCTATGTTTGTCTCTCCACGAGCATGGGGTTGCACGTGTGTGTGTCTCTAGTCCCGTGGTGTTACGCCCCTCCGAATGGCGTCCTGTGTAACACGTTTAGTGAACCTTAATTTCATGTCTATTGCTTGTTTAAACGCCTAGGCTGTAGTGCAGTTTCCTACGTAGCCTCAGGAATTGTCCGTGGGTATATTCCTTGTTATGTGCAGGGGTGGTGGCTGTCCGCACGTAAGAGACTGTTGGTTTCGCCGTAGTCTTACGGATATGGTTGTAGACGGCCACCATCCGTTTGCTTAGAGATTGTCAAGTCCAAGAAATAAGGGCACTCATATTCACTTCCATGGTTAAACTTCAAGTTATGATGATTATTATTGAGCTATACGATGATTTATGTGCCAGTGGTTCGGGACCGCTCCACAATACGATGAGTCAGTCATATGTAGCTGTTGCTGCCACCACATAATCTAGCAATTCTCTAACTACATCTATGGCACACTACATCGTTTATTAAAGTCATGGGTGTACTTACACCTGTGAGGTCCATCCTGCTATATCAAAACATTTGGACCAATTATGTGGATATCCCCCTTAACCGGCACTAAGGAGTTAACAAAATGCCAACTAAAATAATAGGCAGGACTCGAAATGCCCGCGTTATGCGACCCTGCCAAAGAGATTGGCTCTTTTGAAAGGCGTACATCCAGCCAATCTAGATTAAAACACCAGGGTAATGACATTCTTAGCAGCACTGCATTACTTGAAAGGACAGAGGGCGCGAAACGTACGTCGGTTTGTTTTTAGACGTTCTCGCTAGTATGACGTCATCAGGTGGTGCGGGTCGGAGAGGTGATTGTAAGACGAAGAGAGAGAGAGACGGAGTGAGCAGGTTGTATACTATTCCTCTCACAGGACTGCTACCCTTTGATCGATACCATCTCAAAGGGTTTATACTAAGATCGGGTCGCTTACAGCAAGTGCAGGGTGACGCAGCAAGCGGCTTGAGAGCCGCAGGAGCTGTACCAAATGCTCTATGACGGTCTCAGCACACATGCATTGATACAGCCCATACTACCCGATAGACTACAAGGTCATATGGCAACAGTGAGGGCATTAATTGGGATTAGTAGCGTGTACCTATTTGACATTCCCCAACCAACAATGAATGTCATTGTTGCAGTGAGTAACATAAGAAGATAGGATACAAATACACACCTCCCCAGCTTCAGTGAGCAATAGGGAAGGCTCACATCTAAGATGGAAGGATAGCTGTATGAATACTACACGCGAACCAACTATTAGTGCCACAGACTACCTATAGTAATTAGGTTTTTACATATACAAGAGGGGTATCGATCAAAGGGTAGCAGTCCTGTGGAGAGGATAGTATACAACCTGCTCACTCCGTCTCTTCGTCTTACAATCACCTCTCCGACCCCGCACCACCTGATGACGTCATAGCGGAGACGTCTAAAAACGAAACCGACGTACGTTTCGCGCCCTCTGGCGCCTTTTCAAGGTAATGCAGGTGCTGCTAAGAATGTCATTACCCTGGTGTTTTATCTAGATTGGCTGGATGTACGCCTTTCAAAAGAGCCAATCATCTTTGGCAGGGTCGCATGACGCGGGCATTTCGAGTCCTGCCTATTATTTTAGTTTGGCATTTTGTTAACTCCTTAGTGCCCTGTTAAGGGGATATTCCCACATAAATGGTCCAAATGTTTTGATATAGCAGATGGACCTCACAGGTGTAAGTACACCCATGACTTTAATAAACAGATGTAGTGTGCCATAGATGTAGTTAGAGAATTGCTAGATATATGTGGTGGCAGCAAGCTACATTGATGACATCATCGTATTGTGGAGCGGTCCCGAACCACTGCTACATAAATTCATCGATATACTCAATAATAATCATCATAACTTGAAGTTAACCATGGAAGTGAATAAGAGTGCCCTTCATTTCTTGGACTTGACAATCTCTAAGCAAATGGATGGTAGGCCGTCTACAACCATATTCCGTAAGACTACGGCGACCAACAGTCTCTTACGTGCGGACAGCCACCACCCCCTGCACATAACAAGGAATATACCCACGGGACAATTCCTGAGGCTACGTAGGAACTGCACTACAGCCTAGGAGTTTGACAAACAAGCAATAGACATGAAGTTAAGGTTCACTAAATGACCCTGACCTTCGACACGTACTGCAGGATAGACCGACGATGACCTGTAGGAGGGCTAGGAACCTTAAAGATAGGTTAGTGCATAGCCATTACAGAACTGTATTTGTGATCCAGGGATTAATCCGATTGCCAATTCTTGAGTCAGAGGATTTTATTTTTTCCCTGACTGAGATAATCAGTGGATGAATAACAATGGGGTTTTTTGTTTGCCTTCCTAGGGTCAATAGTAAGTAAGATATGGATAATATCTGTTGCTAAATTTAGCACATAGAACAGGATATCCTCACGGAAGAAAAACGGAGCACAGCAAGTCGCAACTGAGGGGCTAAGATACCGGTATAAAAGTCCTTTATTCCATGTAGACATCATGGCATGGATAGGTTAAAAATCTCAGAACCGCGTTTCAGGGGCCGTCGCCTTTGTTCAACAGGGCCAATTTGCTTTATTTTGTACACAAACCTCTTGTGTTGGAATCAAAAGCCTTTGCAAATCTAATGTAGACACACATATCAACGATGCATTACCTGTCTCTAAATACTCTTACCTCTCAAAGAACACAAATAAGTAGTTTGGCATGATCTAATCTCATAAAATCCATGCTGACTATTACTAATAATTTGTTGTTTCATTAGGTATCCTGAATTATCCCGTAATTAAACCTTCAATATTCCCCACTATTTAGTCAGGCTTAAAGGTCTGTATGATTCCCCAGTTGTGATCTAGCTCCCCTTTTTAATATAGGCCCACATCTGCCTTTAAGCAATCTTGTGGTAACTGAGCCGTGTGAGGAAATTGAGTAATGAATTTATCAATTTGTAATGGGTTTGGCTCTTACTGAGCTTTAACTCCTTGAGACTCTTGAGTGTCTACCATCGGGGCCAGGTCCTTATTTACATTAATTTTTTTCAAGCCGCTATGAATTTCTTCTCAGTTAACGCAATTGTTCTTAATATGGAAGTTGTGGCTTCCGCCTGCGGCACTACTATGAAAATTGATTCTTCCCTGGTAAAACAAGAGGGCAAAGAATTTGTTTCATACCTCTGCTTTTCTTTATCTCCAATAATCTGCCCTGTCCATCTCCACACTGAAAAGGGTCCTATATTTTCTTTTTCTCATTTTTTGTTATTAATTACTTAAAAAATTTTAGGTTGATCTACTTCTATTGCCTATTCTCTTTTTTCATATCCAGTTTTTTTTGCACATTTAATTGAAGCCCCCTCTTTGAAATTTTGTTACATTCCTTTAATTTGAATACGAGTCTCCGTGCCTTCTGACTTAAAGAATCTAAAACGCCCTCCTTTCTTGTCCATTTCCCCTCCCCTACACCTGTTTATTTAGACCACTTGTTTTTGGTTACGACTTATTTCTTTATACTTATTACCCAAGGGTAACCCTGGATAAGTGTGGCTGTTTCTAAACAATGTTTAAAGACTGACCCATTTATATGTCTAATTATTCCTGCAAAAACATCATCCCAATGTATTCGCTGTAGCATTGAACCTCAGTTTTTATTTAAAATCTGCTTTTCTAAAGTTTAGGTCTTGTTGACACCCAAGTGTAACACGGTCTGCCCCCCCCCCCCCCCCCAATTTCACTTATGGACCCCGGACCCTGCGGGAATAGGCGTATTACAGTGTGTGTTGGTGTTATACCTGTAGGCCTGCAGGAGTACTGAGTGGTCCTGCTCGTGCGTTTATGAGATCGGAACAGGACATGCTTGGACAGTATCTCTGGGTTCTTTCTTTCTGTGTTGGTCTCTCTCCGCGCCTCCAAGAGTGATGGAACCTAACGGAGGTGGGGGTGTAGCCCCATCACGGCACTCATCATACCCCTCCCTCTGCCCAGGACTGACACCAGAGGAGAGGGTATCATCTTTCGAACGGTGTTTTTATTGTAGTACTTGCTGCAGCAGCTCTTCATGGCAGCAATCATTATCTCCCAAAAGTCCCGAATCTGGAGGGGTGCATGCCCCGTTGGTATGGCTTGATCTTGGATGGTCCCTAGGCCATCCGGGCCTAGAGTGAGCATGCTTTCCCGCAATGGGGGTCTGACAGCTCCGTCCTCTCTCCTTGGGAGCAAAGGACAAGGCTCAGCTAACTTTAGCTACTCTCCCCTAGGACAAACCCTCTGGCACAGGATTACATAGGCAGATACACTATGTGGGGGAGAAACAGGTACTATCGGAACATATCATGTTTATACAAGTATAATCTGTTTTTTGATACATTGTATTTCAAATGAGACCATGTTATGATCACTGTTACCCAAAGTTCCAGGACTGGAAATATTTGTTAATACCTACATTGTTTGATGTTCACAATCCGTATTGCGACCCTCTCCTGGGTCTCTCAATAATTTGGTCATATAATTGTCTTTAAAGCACCCCCAAAAACCGTGTTTCCTTTTGTTGGTCATGCTAACGTCATTGCCCCAGTCTATGTGTGGATAATTAAAATCACCCATTATGACAACATGACTAGGTTGATGCCCTTTCTCCCATTTGCAAAAGATTATTTTACCTTCCCTCAAACTCCACCGATATTTGGTGGTTTTTAGCTGACCCTACAAACGTTTTTTAACTTTAACCTCCACTGCCTAATTTCTATCCACACAGGTCTCTACTTTCATCTTTCCGTTCATAAACATCTTTCCTTTAAAAAGGTTTTAGATAGGTTTAACATATAACATACTCCACCTCCTCTTCTATGTGCCGATCCTTCCGAAAAGGAATAACCCCTAAAATTAACTGCCCAGGCGCATGAGGTTTCATCATCCCACCATGTTTCAGTATGCCTATGATTATCATAACTGCTCCTATGCTATGCTCTGCTTATTAATTCAAAGCTCCCCCATTTTATCTGTCAGGCTTCTGCATTAGTAAGCATGCATTTCATTTTTTTTAGTCCTGTACTATGATCTGTCTCCTTTCTTCTTTTCTCGCAACTTGGTTTAGTCTTTAGAAGTGTTCTAGTTTTTATCTGTAGTTTAAACTCTCCTCCAACCTTTTTTACGGAAGGTTTTCTTAGGAAACCTTGACTGTACCCCGGGACTACATAAATCCCATGCCCTCATTACCTGTCTGGTCTGTGCTGAAGCAAGAGGAAACTTGCGGTGAATCGCCGTAACTGTTTTCAAGGAGGATTTGACTGGAGTGATGATGTTCTCTGTCCCCCGAGAAGAATCTGACCCTGATGTTCAGATACATTTTTGGTGTGAAACCACAAACTCTGGACCCCGGCTCACTAGAACACAATCTGACAAACTTTTGCCCAAATACTCAAACCCCACCTTGAAACTGCTAGCCTGAGAATATTCCACTGGTTACACTCCTGGGAAAGGTAGCAACACTAAAATATTATCTACGGTAACAGCCGAGCCATAATACCTTTATTGATGGCCATGTTAAACCACTCTACACCGTCACAAGCGCAGAACACAAGCATAGGGCTGCACATGTCACAGGCAGGAGATTGTTACATTTTGCACACTGAGGAATGTGCCAGTCTGAAGAGGGAGCTGGAACATTGTAGGTAGTGTCCAGGGAGCCCTGGACAGGCGCTAGATTACCCCTCTGGCCCAAGGTTGACCCTGAGTCCCTGTGAGATTGGGCATGCTTCAGGGTAGGCTTTAGATAGGACATGGCCCCAAATTAGAATCTATGTGTCAGGGACACAGCGATGTATGTGCAGTCTTGAGACCTGTGGTGTGGGCTCAGACCACCCACGCAAGGTATAAAAGCTCTCTTCTTGCGGGACCACGCACTGGAAGTCTCCCACCCCCCCATAGAGGTGGACGCCATCACGTCGACGACGGCGCAGTACAGACGGGCTCCCTTTCTTCAGGTCAGCGGTTCAGATGGCTGAGTACCTGGCAGGTATCAACAGGTACAACAAGTGACCAACTATACACTCTTACTTGGGGCACGCTTGTGACACACTTGGTGTTGGAGAGACAATTGGGGGGGCTGACATTGGGACCTCTGGTCCCCCTGCCCCCAGTATTGTGAGGTACTGCATTCAGTGTACATCATATGTTGGTGTAATCGTCATACTGCTCTGTAGATAGTTCAGATATATATGAATTAAACAAGAGGTTGTTGCCGCTCTCCATCATAGAATATCACAATGTAAAAATAGGGGCATACGGGATAACTTGATACATTGAAGAGAGGGGGAGGGTACAGAAGGGTAGCCCAAAAGAACTCATTTGCAACTCATATTTCAAATAAATGGTTAGAAACATGTAATCCCTGGGAGGAGCCCATGCACCATTTAAAAAAATATAGTCTACTTTAAAACTTTATGGAACCATTTATGCAAAACATTACCAATAATGGGTTAAAATATTCAGGAGTAAAATGGGGGACGGAGGGTGGTGTTTTTTAATGTGCCCTCTTGTATATGTAAATACAATATACTATAGTAGTCCTGTGGCACTATATGGGTTCGCGTGTTAGTATCTTGTATAAATGCTACAGCTATTCTCACTTAGATGTGTGAGTCCTTCCCTATTGCTCACATGAAGCTGGGGGAGCAGTGGGTGTATTTGTATCCTATCTCTTATGTACTCACTGCACAATGACATTCATTTGTTGGTTGGGAAGTCAAATAAGGAAATAACACGCTTACTAATCCCAATTAATGTCAATCACTGTGCCATATGACATTGTATTACTGGTAAGTATGTGCGTATCAATGCATGTGTGCTGAACCGTCATGAGCAGTTGGATATCAGCTCCTGCGGCTCTAAGAAGTCTTGCTGCGTCAAAACCCTGCACTTGTGTAAGCGACAGATCTTTAGTATAAAAACCCTTTGAGGATGGTATCGACAAAGGGTAGCAGTACTGTGGAGAGATAGTTATAAAACAACCTTCTCACGTCCGTCTCTTCGTTCTTCACAATCCACCTCTCCGACCCACGCACACACCTGATGACAGTCATAGCGGAGACTTCTTACAAACGAAACCGACTACGTTCGCGCCCCTGTGCGCTTTTTCAGGTAATGCAGTGTCTGCAAGAAGTCAATTACCTGGGTGTTTTATCGATTGGCTGAAGTTACGCCTTTCAAAAGAGCCAATCACTTCGGCAGCGGTGCATGAACACGGCATTTCGAGTCCTGCCATTATTCCTTTAGTTTGCATTTTGTTAAACTCTTTAGTGCCCTGGTTTAAGGGGATATTCCCACATAAATGTGCCAAATGTTTTGATATAGCAGATACCTCACAGGGGATAAGTACACCCATGACTTAATAACACAGATTAGTGTCCATAGAGTGTAGTTAGAGAATGCTAGTATATGCGGTGGCAGCAAGCTAAAAGTGGGGTATGAGGGGTAATTAGTTCGCACCAGTGATGTTACGTTCTGTATATGCTTGGTTGCATATTGTGTGTATTAATACACTGCGACACACCTTAATCGCAGGTGCGGCCAGATCCGCAAGCCGGAGATTTCCAGGCTTTGCTAGTGGCCGCCTCCTTGGCGTGACCGCGTCACCGACGCGGTCAGCGTCTCGGGAGCCGCGCCCCCTGCAAGCGCGTCCAGTACTCCCCGAGGAGCCCTGGTTTGTCCCGATGATGTGGGGGACCGGCGGCAGTGGGTTCCGGGGGGACCCTGCGGTTACCTTCAGCGTTATGAGAGTCCCGCCTCTCGATTTCTCTCATCGGCGTTCTCCTTCCCCTTCCGCTCGCTTGGCTATGTCGCCAGCTCTGCTACGGCCAAGAACGGCAAATGCTCGAATATAACTTTGGCCGCAGCAATACATATGTGACGCGCCCAGGTATTGTGTTGAGTTAGGAATGTATGATCATTAGAGGAGCCGCTCTCTAAGAGTCAAAACCGCCGAGGGAGTTTTTCCCCAACTGATATACCATGAGTCCTCCCCCCCCAAAAAATCCAAATGTTACAAGTATTGTGCATGTGTAGGAATGTTAGTCTTAGTGGGCCGCTCTCTAATAGGTCAATATCACGCCACAGCGGTTAATACTCAAAACTCTGCTCTGTATAACCAACAACCAACAATAGTGTGAATATACTTGTTATTGAAGTGCAAGTATAGTAGATGAATAATGACACACTAATGTGTGAAGGGGATGGTGGGCCACCCTAGGACTATAAAAACGGGAATAAATGTATTCCCTCTTAATTCCATTTGGTGGAGGGGCCTGGAAAGTGAATATATTTGCATTCACGTTGTAGAGACGGGGCTTATTCCCAATCGCCTTTTGCGGGGGTGCCCAGGGACAGAATGTTCTACTCCCCGAATGTTAGATATTTTGTGTCCCCCATTGTGGGCGTTACGTGGCGTGCGACCAGGGTATCAACTTATTTTAATCGTCCCAGATGTTTCCAGTGACTCTCTACCTGAGAGCCTGTATGGTGTTTTCCCTACATAGCGCATACCACACCTGCAGGAAATGAGGTATTATACTCCATTGTGAGGCAGTTGTTATAAAACTGCGTAGTATGTTCTGTGTTGTCTATCTGCCCGGATGCTCTTGTGACCCCATAAATGGCATGCCGGAGACGACGCAGGGGTAAGATCCACTGTCTTCTTCTCCTGCCAGTGTGGCGGGGGTTACCAGTTCTTTAATGGCCTATGCACTAACCTATCTTAAGGTTCCTAGCCCTCCTACAGGTCATCGTCGGTTATCCTGCTACTGTTCGTAAGGTCAGGGTCGTTCATAGAATGTGCAGTGTTGTCCGAAAATACCCTCAGATACTCATCCGCCCACTGTGCTGTTTCAAAATACCAATAAATCGTATGATATTTTGTTTCCTGTTGTGTTGCTATTTTGTCTCTCCCATGCGGGGTGCCCGTGGTGTGTTCTAGCCGTGTTACGCCCTCCGAATGGCGTTCCTGGTGTAACCACGTTTAGTACCTACTAATGTCTATTGCTTGTGGTCAAACTCCTGGGCTGTTGAGTTGCAGCGTTCCTACGTGCCTCAGGAATTGTCCCGTGTGATATTCTTGTTTTGTGACAGGGGGTGGTGGCTGTAAGAGACTGTTGGTCGCCGATCTAGTCTTACGGATATGGTGGTAGACAGCATACTTCCGTTTCTTAGAGATTGTCAAGTCCAGAGAAATTAAGGGCACTCTTATTTCACTCCTCCATGGTTACTTCAAGTTATTGATGATTATATTGAAGATAATCGGTGAATGTATGTAGTCAAGTGTTTCTGGAACCGCTCCCAATACGATGATGTTCATAATGTACGGCCCCCACCACTCCACTGTTTTTGTGTACTCCTCCCAGGGCCTCGCTGACAACCACCTTTTCTCCCACAAGCCCAGATATAATTTGGCATATGTGGGGCCCAGGTGGTTCCCATCGCGGTGCCCTGGATACTGATGTAAACTTTTTTGATCAAACAGGAATTTTTCTGTCAACACGAATCCAAGGCGTACTACAAATTCATTATGTCTATTAGCAGCAGGTATATCGCGTTGCGAAAGGAAGTGTGTCCACGGCCTTAAGCCCACTTGATGGGGTCTGCGTGGTATATAACCCCTCTACGTCCGGTCCTACCAAAAGCGTGTCAGGGGACACACCACCATATCCTCCAACTCAGGAGCACATCTTCTTTTTGTGTCCCTTAGGAAGGACGGCAGTGCATTAACCAACGGGACGGAGTACGGGTGTCCGATTTTGCTCGCGTGTCCTGTTTAGTTGGCCAATCCCTGAAACGATACGCGCTTCCTGGTACGTGGCATCCTCTTGTTGTTAACCGTTGGTAGGTGATAGAACGTGCGCATTTGGGGACACTTCACCCAAATGAATTCGGATTCCCTTTTTGAAATCACTATTACGAGACCTGAAGCCAATATATTACTAAGTTGTACTTTTAATAGAGTGGTTAGGGTCCTCAGGCAGTATCCTATAGCTACTGCGGGTCAGTAGTAAGCGTCGCATTCATGGCATAGTCCTCTTTGTCAAGAATGTGACTATATTACCGCCCTTTAATCAGCGGTTTATAGACTATTGTAGGGTCTCGTTCAGTGTCAGATAGGCGGGTGCGTTGCGAGGTTTGTTTATGTTAGGTTTTGTTTCCTTTTGCACTTTTGGATTAGTCCCATAATATCTGTTTGTTTTACTAATTTCACAAAAGTGTCTACATTAGAGCATGCCTCAGGGGGGGTGAAGTATGGATTTCTAAGGTTGTAATGAGTCCTTCTCCTAGGCACCTCTGTCCACTTCTACAAGCTAGTGCTTTCCATCATGTGATTTGGTCAAGCTCCCTAGTAGTGAGGTTCTCCAAGGAAGTCCCCGTATGCCCTTGTCTCCCGTCTGGTGAAAAGTTGTGTAACAGGATTTCCTGGAGAATAAGTTGAGGTCTTTAAAAGTGCAGTCAAACTGTACCAAATCACAGTGTAGGTGAGAAGGATAGCCCTTTTCTTCTGAGTACCCTCTATATGATGTGTCTAGGTTGCTAGTAGGAGAGGTTGTATCTGTTTCTCTTCCTCTTCCCCCTGTAGGGGCCTCCTCGTGGGTGCAGGTGGTGATAGCCCCATACCTCTCTGTCTCTAGCAGTATACCCTTCCCCCGTCTGGTCCTTCCGCGGCCTGTTGGAATATAGCCGCCTCTCCCAAAAAAGGCTGAAGCTCTGCAGTATGATGCTCAGAGCCACCTCTAAATGACCTTATGTGGCGGTCCATCTCTCCCTGATTATCGGGGTCTGTGTCACTGGCCAGTGGTTTCCCCACTCTGTAGATGACTCGAAAAAGGTGCCGTGGTGTATTTCCTTCCCCTCGGGCTTTAAATTTGTAACGAAGATATTTCCTTCCTTTAAGAGTCTTTAGAGTTCCTTTACAAACTTTTCCCTTCTTCCTGGCTTTTATGTCAGACTTGAGTTTTCAAGGTTTATTTTGGAAGTTCTTTTCTCACAAATTGTCTAAAACTCATTTTGCCCACTCCATGTCATTCTCTTTGCGTAATTGTTCGATATTACTATTGTTTGTGTTATTTGGTTTTTTCGTGTTCCAGAAGGAGTTTCATTATTTGACCGAGCAATAAAGCGTTCAGTTTCCCAGCCTTATGAAACACACATCATCGTGGTGATACAGCCAGGGAGTGCCAGATTACGTCTTAGCCTCGGGGTACTATATCTAGTTCGAAGATAATTCTGTCGAGAGCTATTATTCCCACCATTTCTGGTTGCAAACTTCAATTGCTTTTCCTAGGTCATGAAAAAACCTTTAGTCATTTTGTGACCTGTACTGGAGGTACCCTCAAATCCAGAGAAGTTACCGTGCTGGCCTCAGTATTCAGGCAATCAAAGTCAGGTGTCGTGGACAAAAAGCCTGCCATGCGGATTGGTTAGCAGTTCACTATGTAGAATCAGTAGGGTAAAGGGCTATAGCCATAGCGCATATATCACACCAATACAACAAACACGAAACCATGTACACATCGGTTGGGAGCTGGACAATCAGAAAAAAACAGAGTTCTTACTAGCATATATAATATTAAACAAGAGGTGCTTTGCCTGCCTTCCATCATAATATCAACTGGTAAAAAACTAGGGTGCCGTGATAATTGATACATATGAAGGAGAGGGGGAGGGGGTACAGGGGTAGGAACGTAGCCAATAAGAACCCTATTGCACTCACTATTTCAAATAAATGGTTAGAAAATGTAATCCCTGGGAGGATCCATGCACCAGTTAAAAAATATATCTACTTTATAAAATTTTTATTGAACATTTATGCAAAACATTATCCATATTAATGGGTTTAAAAATATTCAGGGGTAAATGGGGACGGAGGGTTGGTGTTTAAGTGGCCTCTTGGATATGTAAAACTAAAACTATACATAAAGGTAGTACCTGTGGCACTAATAGTGGGTTCGCGTGTGTGTTAAATTCTCAGCTATTCCTTTCACTTAGATGTGATCCCTCCTATGCTCACATGGAAGCTGGGGAGACAGGTGTGTATTGTATACCTATCTCTTATGTACTACTGCACAAGACATTACTTGTTGTTGTGGGAATGTCAATAGGTACCAAACGCTGTACTAACCCATATCACCACTGTGCCACATATGACATGTAGTCTACTGGTAAGTATTTGCTGATCAATGGGCATGGTGTGCATGAAGACCGTCATAGCAGCATTGGATATCGCCTCTGCTGCGGCTTCTACGCGATTGCTTGCGTACCACCTGCACGTTGCTGTAAGCGACCCGATCTTAGTATAACCCTTTGAGGAGTATCGATCAAAAGGGTAGTTCAAGTCCTGGAAGGATATTATACAACCTGCTCACTTCCGTCTCTTTCGTCTTAAAATCACCTCTCCGACCCCGGCACACCACTGATGACGTCATAGCGGAGAAGTCTAAAAACGAAAACCGACGTACGTTCGCGCCCTTTCTGGCGCCTTTTCAAGGTAATGCAGTGACTGATAGAATGGTCATTACCCTGGTGTTTTACTCTAGATTGGCTGGATTTACCCCTTCAAAGAGCCAATCATCTTTGGCAGTGGTCGCATGACGCGCATTTCGAGTACCTGCCTATTAGTTTTAGTTTGGCTATTTTGTTAACTCCTTAGTGCCCTGTAAGGGGAGATCCCACAAAATGGTCCAAAGGTTTTGATATAGCAGCAGGACCTCACAGGGTAAGTAACACCCATGATTAATAAAGCAGATGTAGTGCTGCCATATATGTAGTGTGATATTGCTAGAGTATATGTGGTGGCAGCAAGCTACATTGATGGCATCATCGTATTGTGGAGCGGTTCTCCGAACCTACTGCTACACTAAATCATGATATACTCATAATAATCATCATAACTTGAAGGGAACCATGGAAGTGAATAAGAGTGCCCTTCATTTCTTGACTTGACATCTCTAGGCAAAGGGATGGTCGGCCGTCTACAACCATAGTTCCCGAAAGACTACGGCGGACCAACAGTCTCTTAGTGCGGACAGCACCACCCCCGCAATAACAAGGAATATACCCACGGGGGACAATTCCTGAGGCTACGTAGGACTGCACTTACAGCCTAGGAGTTGACCCAAAACAAGCAATATGACATGAAAGTTAAGATTCACTAAACGTGGTTACACCAGAACGCCATCGGAGGAGCGTAACAAAGGGGCTAGAGACACCCACGTGCAACCCATGCTAGTTGGAGAGACAATAATCGCAACCACACAGGACACAAATATCATACGCATTATGGTAATTTTAACATCCACAGGTGGGAATGATCTGAGGGGTATTTTCGGAACAAACAATGGCACATTTCTATGAATGACCCCATGACCTTCGACACGTACTGCAGGATAGACGACGATGACCTGTAGGAGGGCTAGGAACCTTAAAGATAGGTTAGTGCATAGCCATTACAGAACTGTAGCTCCCCGCACCTGGCTAGGAGAAAGAAGACCAGTAGGATCTTACCCGTGCGGTCGTTGCCGGGCATGTCCATTTATGGGGGTCACAAAGAGCATTCCGGGCAAGATAGACAACACAGAACATACTATCGCCAGTTTTATCAACTGCCTCACAATGGGAGTTATATACCTCATTTCCTACAGGTGTGGTATGCGCTATGTAGGGAAAACCCACAGGGCTCTCAAGGTGAGAGTCCTGGAACATCTGGGGATGATTAGAAATAACGTTGATACCCCGGTCGCACGCCACGTGAACGACCTTCACAATGGGGACACGAAATATCTAACATTCTGTGAGATAGAACATCTTCCCTGGGGCCCCCGCAAAGGCGATTGGGATAAGCGTCTCTTACAACGTGAATGCCAATATATATTCACCTTTCAGACCCTCCAACCAAATGGAATTAATGAGGGATACATTTATTCCCCGTTTTTATAGTCTAGGGTGGCCACCATCCCCTTCACCATTAGTGTGTATTATGCATCTACTATACTTGCACCTTCAATAACAATGTAATATTCACATATTTTTGTTTTGGGGTATACAGTTTGAGTATTAAACTCGCTGTGGCTGTATTGCACACACATTTTTTGGTTTTGGGGTATACAGTTTGAGTATTAAACTCGCTGTGGCTGTATTGACTATTAGAGGCGGCCATCTAAGACCTAACATTGGGGGGAGGACTCATGGTATACAGTTGGGGAAAAACTCCCCTCGGTCATTTTGACTCTTAGAGGCGGCCTCCTTAAGGATCATACATCCTACGATCAACACATATACCTGGGCGCGTCTACATATGTATTAATACACACATATGCAACAGCATATACAGAGACTTAACATCGAACTAATTACCCCTCATACCCCACTTTAGCTTGCTGCCACCGCATATATCTAGCAATTCTCTAACTACATCTATGGCACACTACATCTGTTTATTAAAGTCATGGGTGTACTTATACCTGTGAGGTCCATCTGCTATATCAAAACATTTGGACCATTTATGTGGGAATATCCCCTTAACAGGGCACTAAGGAGTTAACAAAATGCCAAACTAAAATAATAGGCAGGACTCGAAATGCCCGCGTCATGCGACCCTGCCAAAGATGATTGGCTCTTTTGAAAGGCGTACTTCCAGCCAATCTAGATATACATTCCTACGATCAACACATATACCTGGGCGCGTCTACATATGTATTAATACTGTACACACATATGCAACAGCATACAGGCATACCCCGGTTTAAGTACACTCACTTTAAGTACACTCGCGAGTAAGTACATCTCGCTTAATAGGCAAACGGCAGCTCACGCATGCGCCAGTCAGCACGTCCTGAACAGCAATACCGGCTCCCTACCTGTACCGAAGGTGTGCGCAAGCGGGGAGACTATAGAGCCTGTTACAAATGCCTTATTTCCATCAGTTATGCATGTATATGATGTCTGCAGTACAGTACATGCATCGATAAGTGGGAAAAAGGTAGTGCTTCACTTTAAGTACATTTTCGCTTTACATACATGCTCCGGTCCCATTGCGTACGCTAATGTGGGGTATGCCTGTATACAGAGACTTAACATCACTGGTGCGAACTAATTACCCCTCATACCCCACTTTAGCTTGCTGCCACCGCATATATCTAGCAATTCTCTAACTACATCTATAGCACACTACATCTGTTTATTAAAGTCATGGGTGTACTTACACCTGTGAGGTCCATCTGCTATATCAAAACATTTGGACCATTTATGTGGGAATATCCTCTTAACAGGGCACTAAGGAGTTAACAAAATGCCAAACTAAAATAATAGTCAGGACTCGAAATGCCCGCGTCATGCGACCCTGCCAAAGATGATTGGCTCTTTTGAAAGGCGTACTTCCAGCCAATCTAGATAAAACACCAGGGTAATGACATTCTTAGCAGCACCTGCATTACCTTGAAAAAGCGCCAGAGGGCGCGAAACGTACGTCGGTTTCGTTTTTAGACGTCTCCGCTATGACGTCATCAGGTGGTGCGGGGTCGGAGAGGTGATTGTAAGACGAAGAGATGGAGTGAGCATGTTGTATACTATCCTCTCCACAGGACTGATACCCTTTGATCGATACCACTGCCGCCAATGTACTTGTTCCTCCCACACCTGTCCTGCATCCTGCCTCAGCCTATCAGCGTTCTACCTTTATCTGACATCACCGCTGGGGGTTCACTTTGGCTGCTATCAGTATATAGTGCTACCAGCCCTGAGCTGATTGCTGAGCATAGTCAGTCTCTAGTTGTGCTTGCTACAAGCTACTTCGCAGTCTGCTCTTGTCTTCCGTTACAGACCCTTGCTTGAATCTGGACTCCCGATCTCTGGCACCCTCGAACCCCGGCTCGCCCTATGGACTTCTACCTTCTCCTCTCCTCGACTTTGGCTTTGGATCCCGACTACTCTTGATCTCTCCGACCCCGAATCTGGCAAGTACCTCAACGACTCTACACTCTCCTGTCCCGAACCAGGCTATTCACACGACTCTGCTTACCGGACCCGCTCACGCGGATGTAGGGCGGTGGTTTTCCTGTATCCCCACCTCGGCCTCGCGGTCTAGTCCGGTTTGTGGTGAGCACTCCTATAGTCCCGTTACATTATGCTCAGCCCAACAGACCTGGACTCCGCCGAGGTGGGTCGACGGTTAAGCGAACACGATGGCCTGTTCAAGGAAGTAGAGTCTTGTCTCTCTCAAAATAACCAGCGTATGGAACTGCTCCAAAACTCCTTGGGTACCATTTCGGAACAACTCAAATCCCTTCTGTCCTCTCCCGATACTGCTACCGCTCCTCCTGCTCCTATCTTCTCCCCGCCTGTACCTCCAACTCACCCTCCTGAACCTCGCCTACCTACTCACAATCGCTATGCGGGAGAGCCTTCAGCATGTCGTGGCTTTCTGGGGCAATATTCCATCCAATTTGAGCTTCTACCCTCTCATTTTCCTACTCCACGTTCCAAGGTCGCGTACATTATCTCGCTGCTGACCGATGATGCCCTGGCCTGGGCTACACCCATATGGGAGCAACGGTCGGATCTGACTTCCAACCTGGACCGATTCTGTGCTGAATTCCAGAGGGTGTTCGATACACCAGGTAGGAGGGTAACAGACGCATCTTCTCTCCTCAATGTAATGCAGGGAAATCGCTCTGTGGCTCGCTACGCACTGGAATTTCACACTATTGCGACAGAAACAAGGTGGAATGACGAAGCACTCGCCGCAGTGTTCTGGCAGGGTTTAAATGACTCCCTCAAAGACGAAATGGCCGCCCTGGAGTGTCCTACATCATTGGAGGAACTCATCGCGCTCTGTATCCGTATGGACCAGCGCTCCAGGAGCGAAGAGCAGAGAAGGGGAAACGTCAAAAAGGTACCCAACCCACTTCCTTCCCACATACAGCTCCAGGGGAGTCCGTCGCCGTATCTTCCGAAGAACCCATGCAGCTGGGTGGGACTCGCCTTTCGTTGACAGAAAGACTATGCCGGCGTCGGGCTGGCCTCTGCCTTTACTGTGGAAATAGTGGACACCTGGTGAGTACCTGTCCTTCCAAGTCGGGAAACGCCAGCACACGTGAGTACTGGAAGAACTACACTAGGCATGGTAACCTCTCCTCCCTCTCCCAAACTACCATCCAAGATACTCCTTCCTATAACCCTATCAGGAGGCTTTGGGGACATCACCACGAAGGCCTTCCTAGACTCCGGTTCTGGTGGGAACTTTGTCGATCAGGCTTTTGCGGAGAAGATATATGAAACAGAAGATGTTGCCGCTCTCCACCAATAATATACAATGTAAAAAATAGGGTGCATACGGGAAAACTTGATACATATGAAGGAGAGGGGGAGGGTACAGAGAGGGTAGCCCAAAAGAACCTATTTGCACTCACTATTTCAAATAAATGGTTAGGAAAAATTTAATCCCTGGGAGGAGCCCATGCACCATCTAAAGATATATCTGCTTTAAAACATTTTATTGAACACTTATGCAAAGACAATTACCAATTAATGGGTTAAAAATATTCAGGGGGTAAATGGGGACGGAGGGTGGTGTTTGAAGTGCCTCTTGTATGTGTAAAATACTAATATACTACAGGTAGTCCTGTGGCACTGATAGTGGGTTCGCGTGTAGTAAATGCTACAGCTGTTCCCTCACTTGGATGTGGGCTCCTCCCAGGGATTAAATTTTTCCTAACCATTTATTTGAAATAGTGAGTGCAAATAGGTTTTTTGGGCTACCCTCTCTGTACCCTCCCCCTCTCCTTCTTTTGCGGAGAAGAACCAGATTCCTCTAGTAGCCAAGGATTGGCCCGTGGGCCTTGAAGCCATTGACGGTAGGCCTTTGCAGCCCACATTCATTTCACAGCAGACCATTCCCCTCCGTCTTAAGATGACTGGTCCCCTTTCCGAACATATTCAGTTGGATGCCATCCACACGCCGGCTGTAGATGTGATATTAAGTCTTCCCTGGCTCCAGCACCATAACCCCCAGATCGACTGGCTCCAGTCACAACCCATCACCTGGAGAGACCGGTGTCAAGACATTTGTCTGGATTCGCCTAAGGCCCTAGTAGGTGCCACACATCCGGAATCCAAGAATCCCCTCCTTCCGGACGCCTACTGGGAGTTCAGAGATGTCTTCGACAAAATTCAGGCGGAGGAATTACCACCCCATCGCGCCTACGATTGCCCGATCGACCTGCTTCCTGGCGCGATTCCCCCCAGAGGTTGTACCTACCCGCTTTCCCCCCCCCCCCGAGACCAAGGCGATGAAACTTTACATACAGGAGAACCTCCAGAGAGACTTCATTCGTAAGTCTTCCTCTCTGGCAGGAGCTGGCTTCTTTTTTGTAAAGAAAAAGGATGGCACACTTCGCCCTTGCATTGATTATCGTGGCCTCAACAAGGTGACTGTTAAGAATCGGTATCCACTTCCCTTGATTGCCGAACTTTTCGACAGGTTACAAGGCACCACTTTCTTCTCCAAGCTGGATCTCCGGGGAGCCTACAATCTGGTTCGGATTCGTAAGGGAGATGAGTGGAAGACGGCCTTCAACACTCGTGATGGGCACTATGAGTACCCTTCGGTCTCTGTAACGCGCCAGCCGTCTTCCAGGATTTTGTTAACGACGTTTTCAGAGATCTTCTGGATCAACACGTGGTGGTCTACATAGACGACATCCTTATATTCTCCCAGAATCTCCTGGAACATACTCAGCGCGTCAAACAAGTACTTCAGAGGTTGCGGGAGAACCGTCTATTCGCCAAACTTGAAAAATGCCAGTTCCACCAGTCATCCACGTCATTTTTGGGTTACATAATCTCGGACACGGGACTCGTGATGGATCCTACCAAGGTGGAAGCTGTCTTGAATTGGCCCCGACCCCTCTCTCTGAAAGCGATACAGAGGTTCTTAGGCTTTGCCAATTATTACCGCAGGTTCATAAAGAACTTTTCCACGTTGGTCGTACCCATCACAGCCCTCACTCAGAAGAGCGCCAATTCCGCACTGTGGTCCCCTGAGGCCATCATGGCTTTACAGGTTCTCAAGGAAGCCTTTGTCACAGCATCTATCTTGGTGCATCCTGATCCAGCACAACCCTTCACTCTCGAGGTGGATGCTTCGGACATAGGGGCAGGGGCGATCTTATCCCAAAGGAAGAACCCACAGGCCAGTGCATTCTTTTCTAAAAAATTCTCCGCAGCAGAACGAAATTATGACGTGGGTAACCGTGAGCTCCTCGCGATCAAGATGGCCTTGGAGGAGTGGCGTCACCTGCTGGAAGGCACTGAGTACCCCGTCACCATCCTTACGGACCATAAAAACCTCTTATATATTGAGACGGCCGCCGTCTGAGTGCCCGGCAGACACGTTGGTCCCTCTTCTTCACCCGGTTCAACTTCATTGTTTTATACCTTCCTGGTTCTAAAAATATTAAAGCTGTCGCACTGTCTCGTCAATTCTCTTTAGAAGACAAAACCAAAGACCCTCAAGAGACTATCCTTCCTCCTAAATGTGTCCTGTCTGCCAATACCTTTGACGCACTGACGGAGATCCCCAAGGTTCAAGATCAAATCCCTCAGGGTCTCAGGGTGCCAGTTGGACGACTCTTCACACCCCCTACCTTCCGCCAGAAGGTAATGCAATGGGGGCATGCTGCCAAAACGGCAGGTCATCCAGGGATCAAAAGGACTATTGACCTCTTGCAACGTACCTTTGGTGGCCAGGCATGCGCAAGGACATTCAACATTTCGTCTCAGCATGTTCCACCTGCGCACAAAACAAGATTCCACGGAATAAACCTCCAGGACTCCTGCAACCCCTTCCCATTCCCGATCGACCATGGGAACATCTCTCAATGGACTTTATTGTCGACCTCCCCAAATCTAAGGGTATGGACACTATACCAGTAGTGGTCGACCGCTTTTCTAAACAAGCGCACTTTATCCCACTCAAAGGCCTACCCAGCGCCCCTAAACTTGCCGAGGTATTTGTGAGGGAAGTCTTCAGGCTCCATGGGTCACCCCAAACTATAGTCTCTGATCATGGGTAGCAATTTGTTTCGAGATTCTGGAGGGCCTTCTGTAAGAAACTTAAAGTGGCGCTTCACTTCTCCTCTGGATACCACCCACAGACCAATGGTCAAACTGAACGAACCAATCAGTCACTGGAGAAGTTCCTTCATTGTTTCATATCCGACTCTCAGGACAATTGGCTCGACCTACTCCCCATGGCAGAATTCGCTCATAATAATCTCAGGAATGAGTCCACACTACAGTCTCCCTTCTTTTCTAATTTTGGCTTTCATCCCTCCGCCCTTCCTCAGTCTGGGCCTAGTACAGGAGTTCCGGCCGCAGAAGAGAGGATTCGGGATCTTCGAGCTTCCTGGTCTAGGATTCAGGATAATCTCAAACGGGCCACAGCTATGCAGAAGAGGCAGGCTGATCGCCATCTTCGGAAACCACCCAATTATGCCCCGGGTCAGAAAGTATGGCTATCTACAAAGAACATACGGTTGAAAGTCACATCCCCAAAGCTGGCACCCTGATTTATCGGCCCATTCTCTATATTGGAGAGGATCAATCCGGTTACCTACCGACTGAAACTACCGGCAACTATGAAGATTCCCTCTACCTTTCATTGTTCTTTATTAAAACCGTTTATACCCAATCCTCAGATCCAACACAACGCACCTCCCCCCAGACTGGTCAATGGACAAGAAGAGTTTGAGGTACAGTCCATCCTGGATTCTCGTATCTCAAGAGGAGGGCTCCAGTATTTGGTGCATTGGAGGGATTTTGGACCCGAAGAGAGGGCATGGATTCCGCAAGTCCAGGTACACGCTTCCAGGCTGGTCCGGGCATTTCATCTCAAATTTCCGCTTAAACCTGGTATGGATCATCCGGAGTCCGACACTGAAGGGGGGGTACTGTAATGCCGCCACCCACGGCGCCCGCTGCAGCTCTTACCTCTGCTGTCGGGGCGCGCGGTGTCCGGTCCCGTGGTCTCTCCTCTCTCCCTGAAGTCCCTGCTGCTCATGCGCGCCGCCGGGGCAGACCCCTGCGCGCGTCTACAGTTCCGGCTTTTCCTTCCAACAGACTCAATCCGCCCCTTCCGTCGCGCGCATCGCGCGCACGCGCCACTATGTCCATCTCCACTGCCGCCAATGTACTTGTTCCTCCCACACCTGTCCTGCATCCTGCCTCAGCCTATCAGCGTTCTACCTTTATCTGACATCACCGCTGGGGGTTCACTTTGGCTGCTATCAGTATATAGTGCTACCAGCCCTGAGCTGATTGCTGAGCATAGTCAGTCTCTAGTTGTGCTTGCTACAAGCTACTTCGCAGTCTGCTCTTGTCTTCCGTTACAGACCCTTGCTTGAATCTGGACTCCCGATCTCTGGCACCCTCGAACCCCGGCTCGCCCTATGGACTTCTACCTTCTCCTCTCCTCGACTTTGGCTTTGGATCCCGACTACTCTTGATCTCTCCGACCCCGAATCTGGCAAGTACCTCAACGACTCTACACTCTCCTGTCCCGAACCAGGCTATTCACACGACTCTGCTTACCGGACCCGCTCACGCGGATGTAGGGCGGTGGTTTTCCTGTATCCCCACCTCGGCCTCGCGGTCTAGTCCGGTTTGTGGTGAGCACTCCTATAGTCCCGTTACATTATGCTCAGCCCAACAGACCTGGACTCCGCCGAGGTGGGTCGACGGTTAAGCGAACACGATGGCCTGTTCAAGGAAGTAGAGTCTTGTCTCTCTCAAAATAACCAGCGTATGGAACTGCTCCAAAACTCCTTGGGTACCATTTCGGAACAACTCAAATCCCTTCTGTCCTCTCCCGATACTGCTACCGCTCCTCCTGCTCCTATCTTCTCCCCGCCTGTACCTCCAACTCACCCTCCTGAACCTCGCCTACCTACTCACAATCGCTATGCGGGAGAGCCTTCAGCATGTCGTGGCTTTCTGGGGCAATAGGTTCTTTTGGGCTACCCTCTCTGTACCCTCCCCCTCTCCTTCATATGTATCAAGTTATCCCGTATGCACCCTATTTTTTACATTGTATATTATTGGTGGAGAGCGGCAACATCTCCTGTTTCATATATATGAGCTCTGTTTTTGCCATGTTAAGTTTCAGTCGGCGGAGGGCCATCCAGGATGATATCGCAGAGAGACATTCAGAAACTTTGGTCTGTATAGCAGGTGTAAGGTCAGGGGTTGAAAGGTAAATTTGTGTGTTGTTAGCATAGAGGTGATAATTAAACCCAAAAGATGTGATTAGGTCACCTAGAGAGAGTGTGTACAGAGAAAAGAGAAGATGTCCCAGGACAGAGCACTGGGGTACCCCCACAGAGAGATCAATAGAGGAGGAGGAGGTGTTAGCAGAAGAGACACTGAAAGTACGATGAGAAAAGTAAGAGGAAATCCAGGATAGAGCTTTGTTACGAATACCAAGAGTATGGAGAATGTGAAGGAGAAGAGGGTGGTCCATGGTGTCAAATGCTGCAGAGAGGTCGAGTAATATGAGCAGAATGTAATAACCTCTGTCTTTGGCAGCATGGAGGTCGTCAGTTATTTTAGTGAGGGCTGTTTCCGTGGAGCGAGCAGTGCGGAAGCCAGATTGTAGAGGGTCTAGGAGAGAATAGGTGTTGAGAAAATGGAGCAAGCGAGAGAACACAAGACGTTCAAGGAGTTTAGAGGCAAAAGGCAGGAGGGAGACAGGGCAGTAATTATAGAGACAGGTAGGGTCAAGCTTGCTGTTTGAGTAATGGTATAACTGTTGCATATTTGAAGGAGGAGGGAAAGGTACCAGAGCAGGGGAAGGAGTTGAAAATCTGTGTGAGCATAGGGATTATAGTAGGAGCAAGAGGTTTTAGGAGATGGGAGGGAATGGGGTCAACAGGGCAAGTGGTAGAGGGAGAAGAGGAGATCAACAGCGACACATCCTCCTCTGAGACAGCAGAAAAGGAGTCAAGGAAGGCAGGAGGAGAATTAGGAAGAGGTGTAGGGTGGGAGGAGGAAACAGAGGGCATGTCCTGACGTATGGATTCCACCTTTACCTTGAAATAGTCGGCAAACTCCTGAGGTGGTCTGAGTAGAGAGTCAAAGAGAGGGAAGAGTCGGCGTGGGTTAGACTTGTGCGTGTTGATTAGAGAAGAAAAGTAGGCTTGTTTAGCCTGAGAGAGGGCAGAGTTGAAACAGGACAGCATAAATTTGTAGTGAAGGAGGTCCGCGAGAGTGTGAGATTTCCTCCAGAGGCGTTCAGAGGAACGAGTGGAGGAACGTAGCATGCGCGTGTGGGAATTTAGCCAGGGTTTGGGGTTAGAAGGGCGAGGACGGCAGAGAGAAAGCGGGGCATGTAGGATAAGGCAGAGTTGTAGTTCCTGACCAGGTTGTCAGGGTCTGTAGCAGAGCTGAGAGTGGAGAGGGAGGAGTGTAAAGTGGAATCAAAAGCTGGTAGGTTAATAGAGTGCAGGTCTCTGCAGAAACGAGGGCGAGATGGAGATGGGGAGAAGCGAGAGAGAAAAAATGAGTTGAGGTGATAGTCAGAGAGAAGAAAAGGGGAAATGGAGAAATCAGAGAGAGAAAAGTTTTTAGTGAAAACCAGGTCTAAGTAGTGGCCATCCTTGTGGGTGCTGGCTGCAGTCCACTGTTGAAGGCCAAAAGAAGAGGTTAGAGCGAGAAAGCGGGAAGCCCAAGAGAGAGAGGGGTCATCAATGTGGCAGTTGAAGTCCCCAAGGAGAAGAACAGGGGAGTCTAAGGAGAGAAAGAAAGAGAGCCAGGATTCAAAGTGAGAGAGAAAGGCAGAGGGGGATGAGTAGAGGTAGGTGGGCGATAGATGACCGCCACGTGGACAGGGAGAGGAGAGAAGATCTGGACAGTGTGAGCCTCAAAGGAGGGAAAAGCAAGAGAGGGGGGAATAGGAAGGGTTCGGTAACGGCAGAGAGAGGAGAGCAGGAGCCCCACGCCTCCACCCCTGCCATCAGGGCGCGGGGTGTGGGAGAAGGAAAGGCCACCGTAGGAGAGGGCAGCTTCCAGAGCAGAGTCAGACTGAGTGAGCCAGGTCTCAGTTATAGCAAAGAGAAGCAGGGAGTGAGAGAGAAAGAAGTCATGCACAGAGAGGAACTTGTTAGAGAGGGAGCGAGCATCCCAAAGGGCACAGGAGAAAGGGAGAGAGGAGGGTGGCAGGGGATGGGGAGAGAGGAGGGAGGGTGGCAGGGGATGGGTATGAGGTTGGAGGGGTTGACACCAGAAGGAGTAGAAGTTGCATGTGGGAGGCGAGGACGAGAGCATGTAGAAATAAGGCAGGGACCAGGATTGGGAGAGATATCCCCAGAAGGAAGGAGGAGAAGCATGGATAGAAAGAGGATGTGTGAGGAGGATTTGTAGGGGTGTGTTTTAGTGCAGGGGGTAAAAAGATGTGCTCCTGAGGTTGGAGGATATGGTGGTTGCCCCTGACATGCTTTTGGTAGGACTGGACGTAGAGGGGTTATATACCAGCATACCC